>JAUPMG010008824.1:0-15757 GCA_031762675.1 Pachysandra terminalis | reverse complement strand
TATATATATTAATCATTAAATACAAAATTAATGACTCGTGTAAACACGAGCTGTGTTTAAGTCAAATACTTTGTTATTGGTATTTGATGTAAATACAAAATTAATGACTCGTGTAAATACGAGCCGAGTTTAAGTCAAATTCTTAGTTATTGGTATTTGACTTAAATCTAAAATTAATGACTTGTGTAAACACGAGCTGAGCTTTTCCTGAGCCGAACTTTTGCGAGCTAAGTCTGAGCCTTAAAAAATTAGTGAGCCTGAATCGCACTTGAGCCCAAAAATTTTTTCCAAGCTTGAACCGAGCCCGAACTTGATCCAAATTTTACAAGCCCAAACCGAGCTAGCAAAGCTCGACTTGTATAAGGGGGCGGATCCTCTGTGGGGAACACCCTCTGCTGTTCCTGTGGGTAGAGACAACCCGGGGTGACATGGTATTTTCGTACCCCGGGACTCGGGAGCAAAAATATCATTTTGCCCCCGATTGTCTCTACCCCACATGAACACCACATTGTTGTTCCTACATAGAGGATCCCGGCTCATGAAATAATGTGGATAGTCAAGCTCACTGAATGAAGACATATATGTCAAAAAAAAAAAAATGAATGATGATGATGAAACGATAATATATTATTAACCGGCATTGAAGACTGTGTAGTCAATACAAAATAGTTTGACCTGCCAATTTTGAAAGGCAGTGATAAGGTGCAACTTTTGCAATTCTACACTAACAATACCATTACCTTGTTGGTTTTCATTTAAAGAAAAGAAAAATACAATGCAAATGACTTTTCTTCAAAAATTATGTAATTAGCTCTCCATTCTTTCTATTCACTCGAATTTGTAACTTTGAATTCATTTGTTCACTTGAATTCACTATCCATTTGTGAATATTAAATGTAGCCATTTATTGTTCATTCGAACTTGCTACTGACTTGCAAATTTGTCATTCGAATTTATAATTTCGAATTTCATTATTGATTCGAGCATGCAATTGTAATATTCATGTTCAAGTTCGAATTTTACAATTCATTATTCACTCAGATTTATAAATTCGAATCACTTTCACTTGAACTCGATATCGACTGTTCCACAAATTATTATTTTGCATACTACTGCAACATCCAAGAAGTATTGCCTATTGATGCATGGGTCTTGTAAATCTTTAAGGCTGCATTTGGCACAGCTTCTAGAAGTACTTATTGCAGCTTATAGCTTATACAAGCACTTTTTAAAATTAAACATGTGTTTGGTAGCGCTTATGGTTAAGCACTAGAGGAAGGCTACCCATAAGGAGAAGCTGCTCTCAGCAGCTTCTCCCAAGCTCTTATGCGTTAAGCTATTTCAGAACTTTAATAATATTTTTAAAATATCTATTTTATCCCTATAATTTTATAAGCACTTAAATAAATGTTATTTCTAAACTTTAATAATACCTAGTTTACCCCTAAATTTTCATAAGCACTTAAATAAATGTATTTACCAAATGCTATTTTCCTCCAATAAGCAGTTTATTGTTGCTGTGGATAAGTGCTCCCATTGAGCAACTTATCAAATGAGTGCTTATCCATAAGCACAAGCCGGGCCAAATGTAGCCTAAATGTGGGATCCTATAGATCATATTGTTTACACATGAGATACTTGACTATGTAATTGGGGGCGCACACCCTATATGCTTGCAATATTCACTTATTAGGGGGCACACACCCTATATATTTGTGATATTCACTTGTTGGGAGCTCACACCCCATATGTTTACGACATCTACTTTAACTTTTCCAGCATATATGATGCTTGTGCGCGAAAATTGCTTCGCATCTCAGTTTAAGTATACCATACGATGCCATCATCCCCTCGAGCTCTGATGCTTGCTCTCCCTTCGAGCTCCGATGCTTGCTCCCTCATTGAGCTCTAATGCTCGTTCTCCTTCGAGCTTCGATGCTCACTCTCCCCTCAAGCTCCCATGCTCGTTCTCCCTCGAGCTTTGATGCTCACTCTCCCTCGAGCTATGATGCTTGCTCTCCCTAGAGCTCTAATGCTCTCTTTCTCCTCGAGCTCTGATGCTCGTTCCCCTTCAAGCTCTGATGCTCGCTCTCTCCTCAAGCTCCAGTGCTCGTTCTCCCTCGAGCTCTGATGCCAACTCTCTTCTCGAGATTTGATGCTCGCTCTCTCCTCGTGCTCCAATGCTCGCTCTCTCCTCATGCTCTGATGCTCGCTCTCCTTCGAGCTCCGATGCTCACTCTCTCCTCAAGCTTCGATGCTCGTTCTCTTACAAGTTATTCCAATGCTCTTTCTCAAGTTGCAGCGGCTTCGTTGCTCTTCCTTGAGCTCTTTTTCGAGCTGCACCGATGCTCTCTTTCGAGATGCAACAACTCCAATATGTTTTCAAGCTGCTTCAATGATCCGATGCTCGTTCTCTCTTCAAGGACCCACCTATGGTGGGACATATCCTCGAATCTTCCTTGACTAAGGGCCTACCTGTGATTGGGACAGTCCCTCATCACTTTGAGGACCCACTTGTGCTAGGACATATCCTCAAATCTTACTTGACTAAAGGCCCACCTGTGATTGGGACAACCCCTCGTCACTTCGATGACTCACTTGTGCTCGGACATATCCTCGAAGCTTACTTGAGTGAGGACCCACCTGTGTCAGGATAGCCCCTCGTCACTTCGAGGATTTCCTATTCATGGATATCCTCCCGAACCTATTTGTCCAAGGACCCACCTTTATTGGGACATCCTCTCGAACACTTGAACAAGGATCCACCTGTGCTGGATAATCCCTTATCACATTGAGGGCCCACTTCGTGGGACGTCCCCTTGAACGCTCAATCAAGGGACCACGTGTCCTGGATAACCCTTGTCACTTCGAGGACCCACCTGTGTTGGGTTATCTCCTCGAATTTACATCACTTCGAGGACCCACCTATGTTGGGTTTTCTCCTCGAATCTACATCTCTTAGAGAACCCACCTATGTTGGGTTATCTTCTCGAACCTACTCAAGGATACCCCTTCGAGTTCGCTATGTCGATGGCCCAGTCTAATGGGACAACCCTTTGATCCCCATATACATACATCCTAACGAGTCATCTCCCGAATATGGACATCTCAAGTGGTTAACATGCCACTTCGATATTATCAATTACTTCATGAGAAACAAGAGAAAGGCTAGCCACCTCGAGATGAACAGTTCGTTTTTAGCGGCCAACCACCCCGAGATGGTCAATTCATCATTAGCGGCCAACCACCCTAAGATGGCCAATTCGTCATTTATTACCTTTCATTGGGTTTGCCACCCCGAGATGGTGAATTCGTCACTTATCATATTTTTAACTAGCTTTCATCTCAAGATGGTCAACTTGTCAGTTATTATCTCTCATCGGGCTTGCCACCTCGATATGGCAAATTTGTCACTTATCATATTTTCAACAGGTTTGCCACCCCAAGATGGCCAATTCGTCATTTATTATCTCTCATCGAGCTTGCCACCCCGAGATGGTGAATTCGTCGCTTATCACATTTTCAGCGAGCTTGCCACCGAGAGATGGTGAATTCGTCGCTTATCACATTTTCAGCGAGCTTGCTACCACGAGATGGCCAACTCGTCGATTATCATATTTTCAGCGGGCTTGCCACCCTAAGATGGACAATTCATTACTTATTATACTTTCAGTGGGCTTGCCACCCCAAGATGGAAAATTTGTCATTTATTATCTCTCATCGGGCTTGCTCCCCGAAATGGCGAATTCGTCACTTATAATATTTTCAGCGGGCTTGCCACCCCAAGATGGTCAATTCATCACTTATTATATTTTCAGCGGGCTTGCCACCCCGAGATGGCCAATTCGTCACTTATCATATTTTTAGCAGGCTTGCCACCCCAAGATGGCCAATTCGTTATTTATTATCTCTTATCAAGTATGCCACCCCAAGATGGCTAATTCGTCGCTTATTATAGTTTCAGCAAGCTTGTTACCTCGAGTTGGCCAATTCGTCACTTATTATATTTTCAGCAGGCTTGCCACCCTGAGATGGCCAATTCGTTACTTATCATATTTTCAATGGGCTTGCCACCCCCAAGATGGCCAATTCGTCATTTATTATCTCTCATCGGGCTTGCAACCCTGAAATGGCAAATTCGTCGCTTATCATATTTTCAGTGGGCTTGCCAACCTGAGATGGCCAACTCATCGCTTATTGTATTTTCAGCGGGCTTGCCACCTTGAGATGGACAATACGTCACTTATCATATTTTCAACGAGCTTGCCACCCCGAGATGGCCAATTCATCATTTATTATCTCTCATTGGAATTGCCACCCCGAAATGGCAAATTCGTCACTCATCATATTTTCAATAGGCTTGCCACCCCAAGCATCTTTTCTTATCTCTTATAATATTGGTAATGGTTGAAAGACTTGGTGAAAAGTCTTTTTCATTGCATCCTGACTGCTGCATGTTGTAAACAAAAAAAAAGCTTCGTAACAATGAAAATTGTGAAGACCACATCTATCTCTTATAATTAAAAGATAAAAACTCAAAATCAAAATAAAAAATAAAAAATAAAATAATACAATAAAATAAAACATAGCAAAAAATAAAAATAAATAATGAATTAATAAAAATAAAATAAATAAAAAATAGTTAATAAATAAGTACAAAATAGTTAATACTTATTATAGTTATCATTGATTAGAGGGATATTATGGTCAAATGATCGGTATCTGTTACAAGAGTTAGTCTACAGTACTGATATTTTCTCATTTGCATAGTAGAAAATTTTATCGAAGTCATCAATTTTTTTAAATGTAAAATCTCAACCATTAAGAATGGGTGGTACTATGCCGAGGTTGGCATAGTAGAATTCTCTTTGTTACAAATCGTTAGATGCGGGCGCCCCCCCCCCCCCCCCTCGCCCCTCTCTAGTTTGATCCAATAAGGGTATTGGTTACAATGGCCAAGATTTGAGGAGTACATATTGCCAATATACCAGACCATAGGGGGTCAATGTAATTTACCCTATTAAAAATGGCCCAAGGTGGAAGTGGTTCAATAAAAGTTTGGGGGAGATTGAGTACCACGCATGTCACCTTGACGACTGTATCACGGTCGTAATTAGATATCACAAGTTTGCCCTCCTAATCCTTTACACACGTTCAGCGACCTGTGTCTCGCCACACCTCTAGAGAGTTGTTGGAGTCTATTGTTGCTAAGGTAGAAGCTCTCCGACGTCAGTCCATTGCTTATGATGTACAATTGACGCGCATTGAGAGGGAACTTACTCGCTCCAATAGAAGACTCTCGGTCATCTCCTCTGCATGTCGTACTATTGGGTATTCCATTCCACCATCTCCACCCGATAGTGATGAAGACCCACAACAAGATTGACGGCTGGTTGATACTGTGTTGATGACTATTTCTTTTGTGGGTTGTACTTGAGTTTAGACATTAGTGTAATTGATATACTTTGATTGCTGTTTTGACTCTTACAGTACCCTTGTTCTATCTTGGACTATACTGTGTTGCATGATACTATCCTTCTCTATAGTTCATGTTGAGATACCCATATATTTGTAGACTTGATTGTGAATTATGCTTATTATTTATCTTGTCTACACATCACCTTGGTTGAACCGGTGCACCATTCTTATCTTTATAGGGTCCATCCTAAGCATGTATAGGTTATGCTTGGTTTGATAGTTATATTTCTTGTCATAGCTTAAACTTACTTGCATTGATCATATTTATGCTTTCATGCCTACATTTTGATATATGATCTTTGCTTGCTTGATTTGGATTAGATGACACATTGGTGTGTATACATACGAAACTTGCATGCTGTGGCGTATAGTTATATCTTTCACATGCCTGTTCTAGTCTGTATGAGTCTCGTGCCTATTGCATATCTTGGTTAGACTCACACGGTGCATACACATGCCATCATGCTCATCTCTTCCAAATCAAAGCCCCCATTGGGAGTTGGACTTTGGGATGCCTAATGGGGTTTTTAAAAAACTTATACATTGTTGTTATAGTTAAATCTTAATATATATATCATGTTTGTCATCTTGCATCTTGTATTGTATTGATTATTATTATATGCATGCCCAGAGGTCACTAAAGGTTGCTATGGTTTTATTGCATATTATATGGAACCAACCTTTATACCTCACCTTGTGTATACAATGACCTCACATATTGCTTGTGATGAGTATACATGAGTGTGCGTTTGCCTTTGGTTGAGTTCATCCCTTTTGGGTTGGAGTGCCCCAAGCTAGCAAACACATTGTGGTTGCTTTTGGTTTGATCTCATTTGTTTAGATGAAGCCAAGGTTGGTTGAACTCATCCATGGAGATTGGAGCTCACAGGGCTAGTTAGAACTTATGTGAATTGATGGAGCCATACCAATTGATTCATCTCATGGTATAGGAGTTACCAAGTTTGTTAGAACTCATCTTTATAGATAGATCACACCAAAATGCAAACACAATTGGGATTTCCCCCCAAATTTGTACATCTCTTTGTCTATTTCTGACAAAAAGGGGGAGATCTAGATACTCCACCCATGGCACATATTTGCTTGTAGGTACAGTTAAATTCTTTTGCAGGTATGTCCAAGTATGGGAGAGTTGAAGCAAAAGTTGAGGGGAGTACAAAGCGTTGTATTGTTATTAAGTCTCTTGTATCTCAGTTTTTATCTATGAGTTGAATCGAGTTGTAATGTGTATTTTTATTCAATTCATAGAGGTCTAGTATGTGTGTTGTACTAGGATATGTGTTTTTGTCACAGATTGGCAAAGGGGGAGATTGTAAATATCATAGGCTTTTCCTAGACATTCTCTGGGTTTGTCAATGTTGTGACATAGTCCTTGAGCGTCTGTAACTGAGTATATTGAAGATCAAGAGTTATAGATTCAAGGAAGACCAAGCTACAATAAAGCATCTATCGGAATTGGTCCCCTATCCAAAGGTATATACACTCATGCACTAGACAACCCTTAGAAACACATATTCATTGCATATTGACTTGTTTCAAGGGAGCTTTGAGTACCGTTACCAGTTAAGGGACACTCCGCGGTCTTTGGTCATCTGGACGCAAGTCTGGACAACCAAAGATTGCCCACAGATGGTCGATATCATTCGTGAATGGACCTTGAGAATATGGCCATAGAAAGGACTAAATTTGGCATTCCCAGGGGCACTGGTTGACCGACCATGTTGCTCGGTCGACTGAACAGGGCCACTGGTTGGTGTCCGATTGATCGGTCCCTGTTGCCGGTCTGTCACGAACCAAACCAGAAAATCCCAATTCTGAGATTTCAAGCTTAATTCGTAACTCTCACCCCATATCTCTATGGGAGTGGATAGCAATAATCAAAACATAAGTGGAAGAAATTAACAGTTCTAGTAAAATATAAGTAACATAAATATAAAATCTAATTTATTAAAGGACTAATAAAAGGAAGGCTAATTCTAATACAACTCTACAACTAAATCCAGGTCATCTATACTCATTCCCAGGCTCTCTCTTTGTGACCAAGCTCCAAGACCTGAAAATATAAATCAACAAACATAAGCTGGAAAGGCCGGATGAGTAGTCCTTCAATGCAAGGTATTTACTCATATCTTAATATTATGAGAAAAGTGCAAATAATATATATTTGATGTGATAAAGATAGTATCTGTGCATATGGTGACAAAGTAGTAAACAATAGAGGTCACACAATATATAGTTCTCTCCCAACCTCACTTAGTATTAAATCAAAGGTCCACATCATAGTATCCACATGCCTAATTCTATATGGAAATTAGATCAAGTGTGTAATACACTTGATACTCAAAATGATATCAACAGAGAATATGAAATGCAAATGCAAGGGGGTGTTGTATGGTATGTAAAATATAGTAAGTTCCCACATTATCTCAATACAACTGTCCAGGATGTCCCACCAATGTGAATTCATCCTCGTACGCACGGCTAAGGGATAGGATTATTCTATGTGTGTAACATAGTTTTATGGGTTTCCAATCAAGAGGCACAATCTCCCCACTTATTTTTGAACATGGGTAATACTCCGAAGTTTTCACTAATGTGAGTAGGCCCTTAGAGAATCATACATATTTACATCCAACATAATGGTGTTCATAATTCATTCTTCTTCCAAGGTTTCACTAATGTGAACTATCCTTGGGAACCATCCATATTCTCCTGAGGTTTTCACCAGCGTGAGTATTCCTCAGCTAATTAAGCATTCACGATTCATTCTTCTTCCAAGGTGTCACTAATGTGAACTATCCTTGGGAACCATCTTACCAAAAATCTATCGAGGTATACCAACAAAGGGTTTGCTCTCAACTTGGGTGAAACAATATAGTCCACTCATAGGATAATAAAGGTCAATAAGTCAAATCATCTCATATGATAGCCTAAACCCAGGGGTACCACATAGGGTATTAGACTGAGCTATTACAGCAGGATAGTCCAAATGCAACTCATAGTATTCAAGTTCATTAATTAATGCAACACACAATGATTCACAATCATATATTCAATTCAACAATTACATGGGCATAATCCCATGATTCTACACTATAAGGCACAATAGTGCACAACACCACACTCTAAGCATATATATATATATATATATAATGGAATCAAGGCAGGCAGGGTATGAACATCTAACATGGACTAATACACACATGAAGCAGGTCTAAAGAATGAGGACAACAAATAACACTAAAATATACACACTAAGGCATGACATCACACTCTAAGCATACATAATTATATAAAGGAATATGATACAATCAGTGTTGGCAGAATGCGCACATCAAGCATGAGGTAGTACATGTATTAACAGGTTAAAGAGATGGAGACAATAAACAACACTAAACTCCCACATACATGGGTCAAACATCACATAGTAACACATGAGGTCAAAGTCTGTGCTAGACATGCACAAAACAGGGAAAATGAACTAAAGAATGGGTTTGGATCCGTTTACACAAGTTTCCCCAAGAAACTCACATTGCTAGGCTAACTCAAGATAGGCTAGACCTTAGATATGAACGGTCACATTTGGTTAGGTAAAGCTATCAACACCAAAAACATACTAGAACAACTAGATTAGGGATACTACAAGTGTCCATGTCCTAAAACCAAACAAGGGTTCGGCGAGGTGCTCGGCATACCCTCGGTGCGCCAAGAATTGCCAAGTGGTGCCAAATGGTCTGAGACTTTGGGAACTGGTCCAAGGGGATCTCATGAGGTCAGATCAAGTGCTAACTCAAATCCAAAATGTGACTCGGTGAGGTACTTCGGCTCGCCGAAATAATCTCGGCGGGGTGCTCGGTGCGTTGAGATAGGATCGGTGGCATTTCTAGAATGCTTGGAAATCCAGTAGTTCTCGGCGGACTCTTCGGCTAGCCGAGGAGGTCTCCGAAGCTCAGGTTGAGGGTATTTCTGGGTGAAATTTGGTGGTGAGATCACTAATCACCTAGGGAAGCTTTGAATTAGGTTTCTTGGCCTAGGGGATCATTTGACACATTGGTATACTGACTTCTCCCTAAATTCCAAACCCTATAAAATACAAATCGATGAGTCGGTTCATGAGGTTTGTCTACAAGGGTTGGGCTCTCAATAGCAAGGGATTGGACTCCTAAAACGTGGAATCCATCTACCAAATTCATGGGGGAAGGAAGATCGCAATCAAACATGATCTTCCCCCATGACCATAATACCAAAACATAAATAAATACACAAACATTAAGAGGAATACTCAACTCGGGGCGTTGCTGAGTCGCGTTCGAGGTTGCTCCATGGCTGCTGCTCCTTGCATTTGGGAACTTATGAGGTTTCTCTTCTTCTTCTCCAAGAGTTCCACACGAAACGTGAGATGAGAAAATGTGTTGTGTTGGGTTAAAAGCTTATTTGTAGATCTAAGGGCAAACTTGTAATTTAAAATAGCCACAGGGGCAAAACTGGGCTTCTAGCTCTATTATTCCTAACTAATCACCTAATTGATTTCTGATGGAGTGGTTATATTTAGGGGTCTCAAATGAATCTTCTAAGTTTTTTAAACCAATTGCTATCTTGCTAATTGATTTTATTTTCTATTTAACTGCTAAGTTTAGTTATTTGACCCGTACTGCTTCCTAAGTCTATCTGGCTTACCTGGTCAGTTTTAGATGACTTAAGGTTTTGTAACATGTTTTATATGATTAAGAATTTTATGAATGCTAATCCTAGTTTATTAGTGAAATTAAATTACCAATTTACCAAATTACTATTTTACCCTAAGGTCTCAAGTTATAGTTTTTAGGAATTATTCAGGTTGTTACACGGTCGCGTAGCAAACCAATGCTGGTCTATGTGACTTGCATGTCCCGGTCGACCGAACAAGTGATCCGGTTGACCAAACGGAGTATCCGTTCAAATCCCGATCGACCAGATTGCTCACCGATTGCTCTTCCTTAGGCTAGAGAATTCCTCTCCTTCCATCTTCTTCCCATTCATAATGGAATTGACATCCTATGTCAACTAATTTGATGAAGAAGGATTGAGATCCAATCCCTTACCCATAGTTGTGTTGCATTGATTAGATCATCTCACACACACACACATCTAGAGTTGTAAGGCCCTCGTCTCTGTCCAGAGTCAACTATGACATCCAAGGCGAAAAGAAACGAGGAACGTGAGCGAGAAAATGAGGATTCAAGCTCACCACAACAGACTGACTTCGAGTTGGTAAATCTCTTAGAAGCAGTGCTTGTTTTAATATTTTTAATTTAGGTTAAAAACTGCAATGGCTTGAGATTGCCGTGAAAATCTCGTAGTGGTTATAGGTTAGCCGTGAAACCTCGTAGTGGTTAGAGGTTAGCCGTGAAACCTCGTGGTTGTTGGAGGTTAGCAGGGAAACCACGGGGTGGTTTTTGAGTGAGTCATTGAAACCCTTGTACAGCTTGGAGAATGCCGGTAAATTCCCCAATACGGTTTGAAAGTTAGCCTTAGTGAACAAAACCTACCGTGAAGAAATCCTTGAGACCCGCGGGTGTTATCTCAAGTGAGTGGACTAGGTCGGGGTGCCGAACCACTATAAATCGCACGTGTTTGAATGGTTTTCTTTCGCACATAAATTCATATATATTTGTATGCAATGCAATCATCATATGCGAGCTATTATTTTCAATTTCTCTATAATTGTTGAAACACATAGCTTAATTTATTAGGTTTTAAAGTGGGTCCAAATAATTCCGCATATCGGCTTAAAACCTATTCACCCCTCTCTAGGTAATTACTACGTGCACTTTCATGGTCGATTGCACTCGTAAAGTGGAGAAAGATATGCAAGAATTCTGGAAGATTCAAGACCTAAGAAAGAAAGGAACAATACTAGAGTCGGAAACTCCGAGAACTACCAAGCAGACCAGCAGAAAAACCAAAGGACCAACAAACTCTCAAAGCTTTGGAACTATATGCGTGAGGTGTTTTAACTACGGAAGGATGGGACACCATCAAAGAGAATGTCGATTTCCAAGGAACCAACAACAAAATTCATCACAAGGACAACAACAAAGTGTGACTAAACTTCATTACCAACAAAATCAGAAACCGGTATAGCAATCACAACAATTGAAAGGAAATAAGAACGGAGTACCATAGCAGCAACAACCTCAACAAGGAAAGATCAAAGCTTTAGAACAACAACAAGATGAAGTGATGGAAAGTATTGTTTGAATCTCTCAATTCAATAAGAGTTTGAAATCTTACAGGAACATATTCAAGGTAAGAATCCAAAACTTTTCTAATAGGGTAAGCGAATTTCGATGATGAAATTTTCTTAAGGAGGGTAGATTGTAATAACCCAAACTAATTAATAGGGTTAATGTATAATTAATAAAATATTAGGGCCTAATTTAAATTTTTTAGTAAATTAGCTCATTAGTTTGACTTTGACTTCTTGTGATTGGTGGGTTGTACTATAGGAAACTAAGTGCAACACACACAATTATAAATCTAATGACGGGCTAGGATATCGTAGGAACGTTTAATCTAATTTAATGGATGAAATTAATAGGAGTAGTACTAGTTTTAATTTAGTTAAGATTGTGAAATTAAAAGAGGATAAATATTAGTTTAACTAAAAATAGGACACTTAATGTAATGGTTAGGATTTTGTAGGAGATTCTAATCTAATTCAATGGTTGGAAATTTATAAGAGAAATACTAATTCTAGTTAAGTTGGGATTTAGCAATTCCTTTAACTATAACTAAGAATCTAGATCTAAAGGTTAGAATTAAATTAATGTAATCTAAAGGCTGAGATTTAATACTAATCCAAAATAGATAAGGACTCCTAGACTGTTGGAAACTAAAAACATAAAACTATATAAACACTAGAGCTAATTGTATAAACCATAATTCAAAGAGAAGAGAGAGAGAGAGAGAGAGAGAGAGAGAGAGAGAGAGAGAGAGAGGTACAGTAGCTCAATCAACTTGAGAAGCTTAGAGTTGTAGAAGATCAAGCTTGAAGAGGAAGAAGAAGGTGTTCTACTCAATACCAATCGACAATACGAGGTAAGTATTCAAATAAAACATTATTTTCGATATGAACTAGGTATATATGTCATATTCCTTGAGTACGACATAGCATATCTAATACAGTTCTCTTTTTTCTACTCCTTAAATCAAAACATGGTAAAAAAATATTATTTTCTGGGTTTGTATACCGTATGAAGAGCAAAGTGACATAAGTGAGTTGGTTGTGATTTAATCTATAGGTTTTGTTCAGAATTTGATTATATGATATGTGTTTTGATAAATAAAATTGTTTTAAAGACTTAAAAATCTGTTTTTAAAACTTTATGGGCAATTTCCGGAGCATCAGCAGACTAGCGGTATACCGCTAGGATGCCGACCAGATTTCTGGGTTGCGTCGGCAAACTAGCGGTATACCGCTAGGTGTGGTGACACCCACTTGGTTTTTTTGGTTACTGTTCAAGGTGCCAATGGAGGTGCGGTATACTGCTAGGTGTGCCAACCCTCTGAGAAATTGTTTCTGTGTCACTGTTCAAGGTGCCAATATTTAGCGGTATATCGCTAGGCATGCCGATGACCCCAGTGGCAGGGTCAGCGGTATACCTCTAAAATTGAAAGTTCTCCGATGGCATAAAATTTACCAGCATGTTTAATATACTTAATTGATATTGCCTGTGGTGCTAGAAATTGATTTTGATGAATATTTGATAAATTTGACCTATTGAGAGGATTTTGGCTATGTCTGCCAGCATGTGAATTTTTGAATTTGATTTGTATCATCTTAAGTCATATTAAGATCATATTTTAATGAGTTTATTACACATGTTCATATACACAAATTTATTTTTTAGTTAATGTGCATAATAAGCTTGCACAGCATATGCCTATGAAGCATGATGATCTTGCTTTGGGTCTAATGCCTTGACTTAACCCCATAAGTCCATATTTCTGGAGTTTATGGATATAATGAGTGGTATTGTAATCTGGAAATTACAATATTGGTGAGGAAGTCCCGGATGGACTGATTTGCATGTGCTGAGGGAGTCGCTATCCCAATAGACCAACTTTTATTCCTGTCTTATTGGACAGATGACCGAGTGAATATCTATTAGTAGAACGGATAATGTATGGTTCACAAGGGAAAGTTCATATTAGTGAGGCCCTGGATGCATCCCGTCATCGCAAATAAGAGTGGGGATTGTTGTAGTGACCCTAAACTAGAATTAAAGATCAAATTGTAATTTAAAATATAGTTGGGGATGTGTACTGAAATTTCTTAAACGTAAAATGGGCTGGACTTGAGTTGGACGTGTGGAACACTAATTGTATAAGTTAAGGGCTTAGTAACTCAACTAATTAAATAGATTAATGGGCTAGAACTAATGAGCTGGCATTAGGAGAAATCATGTGGATCTAATCAAGAACTAAGGGTGTCTTAGTAATTTAACTTAGAATTGTTCTAGATGGGAATTAGAGTTCCTAATTAGAGTGGGATTGAAATTATTAATTAAGATTAGTTATAACTCGATTAGAAAGTTTCTAATTGGATGGGGATTGGGAGATAGGCTGGTACGTGCAGAATTGGTAAGGGAGAAGGATGTGTGGGAGTTTGAAGGAGGAGGTTTGGGTTTTCTTTATAAGGAGGGCTTGGGTAGGAATCATGGATAGTTAGAAGGAGAAGGATAGATCAAAGAGAGAGAAAGATAGAGAGGGTCATTGGAGGCTAAGTGCTAGATCAAAGGAAGAAGAAGCAAAGGGAAGAATACGCTGGGATCATCATCAAAACGAGCATTATCGGTAAGTTGCATATTCTATATAGTCTTCTTAGGATTTCGGGGTCAATTCGTGTGTGATTATATGCTAGAATTATTATTTCTAAGTTGATCATCATCATACATGAATTTGCATGCTATAGTGTGTTTTATCATGCTTAACTGATTTAATATATCCATAAGGTTTATTTCCTGATTTTTATATGTTTACATGAATTGAATTGAACCATGTTAGTTGGTTGTATATGCTAATATGTTGTTTAAAATATGTTACTTAGTGTATAATGGCTAATAGGATATATATATATATATATATGTACTTATTAAATAATTGGGGATTGAAATCGGATGTGAAAAGTTGAGTTGAGAATACCCAGAAAACGTGACCCATCGGTAGGTGTCGGTACACCGACCACCCTACCGACAGGGAGCCACAGTAGCCCATCGGTAGGCGTCAGTACACTGATTACCCTACCGATAGAATTTAATAACTTGACCATGGCGGTCGGTAGGTGTCGGTACATCGACCACCCTACTGACAGTAGATCACTGTACCACTTCGGTTGGCGTCGGTACACCGACCACCCTACCGATGGAAACTTGACACCCAGATTGGAGTTGGTCGGTACGCGTCGATACACCGACCAGCCTACAGACTGGCTTGATTTAACATAACGGACTGTTTTAACTTGGGAACATGACTATTTGACCTAGGATTGTGAATCACATGTAATTAATGATTAGAATCCTACATATTGCTTGATATTGTGCTAGCATATGATCATTATATATGTTGGTAGGCGTCGGTAGACCAACCAGCCTACCGACGGACTTGATTTAACATAATGGACTGTTTTAACTTGGGAACATGACTATTTGACCTAGGATTGTGAATCACATGTAATTAACCCAGATTGGAGTTGGTCGGTAGGCGTCGGTACACCGACCAGCCTACCGACGGACTTGATTTAACATAATGGACTGTTTTAACTTGGGAACATGACTATTTGACCTAGGATTGTGAATCACATGTAATTAATGATGAGAATACTACATATTGCTTGATTTTGTGCTAGCATATGATCATTATACATATTGCCTTGGAAAGATTCCTGTGATGGCTTCCTAAGGATTGTTCGGGTGTATGGGCACCTGGACAGCTTTCGAAGAGTGTTATCATCGGAGATCCGATTAATTGTTATGAAGGAGTCTTGTGATGGTTTTCGGAGGATTATTCGTGTCTATGGGCGTACGGATAACTTCCAATGGATTCTATCACCGGAATTCCTATTATTTGGGATACTTCAGATTGAGATGGAATTTGTTGTTATGGGTAATCGTCTTTGATAAAAGACCTCCCTGAGATAGAATCCCTAAGGCTGTGTTTGGAACCCTGGATTTCAGAAGAAAAGAAAAGAAAGTGCTAAAGAATGCCTCTTTATCACCAC
>JAUPMG010008815.1:0-15757 GCA_031762675.1 Pachysandra terminalis | reverse complement strand
ATGAACCTGAATATTTTTCTATATTCTTAAGGGCTCCTCAATGGTGAGACATGTTTTTAAAGAAACATGGTCTGATCTGCCTAACAACAGAGGTATATTTACTATTTACTTCAAGAGCGTGTTGTCAAACCTCGGAATCTCAGAATTTGTAAAGTTTTTTGAGTGAGGAATACAAGTTCTTTCTTAAGTTACTTATTGTGTTCTTTTTACTTCTAGCCTGCAAAGCGTTGTGGAAAATAGATTGACTTGTGCTACAAAAGATTAATTGAGTACAAGCGTTACACGGTTAGATTGAAAAACTCCTAAACCGTGACAGTATGTTCTGAGTCTTGACTATAAATGCAGCGCTAATCAGACACAAGGCACAATAATTATCGTGTTAGGTCAGGTCCGTGCTTTTGCCTATAATTAGGCCAATGGCCCAATCACGCCTGTACCTTGTCGTGCTATACAGTACCGTGGGCAATGAACCTAGGACAGCATCGTACTCTAAGCTTATCGTCTTGGGCCGACTCGGCATGTACGGCCCGGCCCATTTGTAAGGGCTATCAAATCCACAAAAAACAACAAAAAAGAATAAATCCCACAGAGCCAGACTCGAGGAAGAGCTAGTCAGGAGGGAGCGAAGATCATATTCTACTATTTCTTTTAAAGACTAATACATACGTGGCAGTTACGGAGGCAAGTTTGGTCCTTCATATACACCTGGTGCATAGAGACTTAAGAATCGCCACGAACTACGTACTCCAATTACTATGGGACAGGCACGTATGGCTTTGGTGGTAGTAGTTGTAGTACCTTCGAGACTCTTTCGGTTTTTCTGTTCTTCCATTGTTTCGGTTCCTTCTTTAGTCCTCTCTATTTGGGTTCTTCGTTTCGTTTCACATTTTTCTGTTTCTGATCTTTGTAAAACTACAAGGAAAGATGAGCAGTAGTAATATGGAGAATCGGTCTCTGCTGGATGACCTTCGGAATTTTGAGAAGGGTGGTTTCTTCGATCTCGGTCATCCTCTCCTTAACCGTATAGCTGAAAGCTTCGTCAAGGCTGCTGGGGTACTCTCTCTCTCTCTCTCTCTCTCTCTATGTGTGTGTGTGTGTGTGTATCTTCTGAGATTCTTTCCAATTTACAGATTGGAGCGATTCTGGCAGTATCTCGCGAAGCGTATTCCACCGCCATTGAAGGTATGCTTGAAAAGCTTTCATTTAGGTCGTTACGGTTTCCTTTTATCATATCCATAATCGTACAGTAAATGGGTCCCAAACCTACTTGATCGATCCTCATTTGTTTTATTCAGGTGCAGGGCTTGATTCTAGTGGTGTGACGGACGTTACAGGTAGGAAAAAACATAGATTTCCAGACCTCAAAGGTAATTTGATCTTTCTTTCTGTCTAGATAATCTTTTGCACACTTGAGGTTTTTTATAATATACATGGCAATTTAGAAACTGGAATGGATTTTGAATTGATTATGGCCAAATTTTACCTTAAATTTCTTGGGATGCTGTTTTTTCCCTGTTAGTATTTCAATTCAGATTTTAGGGCATATGGATATTATTTGCCACCTGGCAAATGAGGTTCCAGCATTGTTCGTTGGATAATCTAGTTTGTGTCATCTTTTTAGTTTCATTTAGTTGTAAGAATCAGATGTAGACGTCTCTAAACCTGAACAGGACTGGAGTGGAGTATATTATATTCATAGCTGTAGTGTGGCAAGAACACCTAAAGAAGACAAAAATTGGTTTTCGGGTTAACAAAATTAATGTTATTTTTGACATAAAGAACAAAATCAATGCTAGTTTATATATATATAATTTACTAAGGTTTTTTTTTTTTTTCTAAACCATAACCAAACTAAAAAAATAAAAAATCCAAACCGAACTGACTTTTTCAGTTTGGTGTTCAGTTTAGACCGAAACAATTGACACCTTTGATGAGTGAGGATACAAAAGTGAAAAAAATTATTGAGAGGGGGCAAGAAAAAAACTTGGGGGAGCAAAAACAAAATTTTATAGGGGCAATTTGTAACATATTACAAAAAACAATTGCCTAACTTCAAAATTTTTAAAAAATTGGCAGTTGCCCCATCTCTACCCTATGTAGCCCCATCTCTACCCTTTGTAGCTCCGCCCACGGTTGGGAGTCCCTCAAATGTCTCAGACATGGACCTAGATAGGTGTCACGTAGTTAGGTGCCCCCCGTCATACTTTGGCTGTATGTCTTGTGTGGCTACTTCTACATATAATGTATTGGGTGCCTAGTTCTATATGTAGTATAAACAATCAGGTCTGATATTTGTGATCTATATACCATTAACTGAACATACCAATTGGACGGATCACATCAGTGTGATAATCCCGAAAACTTGGGCGAGTTACTTGGACAATTGAGATTTGTGGTTAACTCACCCAATTTACTAGGTTGCTTATAACTCGGTACCTTGGCCTGTTTTGCAAGTAACTCGGCGAGTTTACTCAGAATTTGGATGATTTACTCGAGATATAGACAAGACTACCCCTATTTTTAAAACATATTACCTGATATACCTGGAGTTTTAAGATTTTATAATTACATTGACCAGTTGGTGACTTGGACCGAGTCACCTAGTAACTCGGATAGGCAGACTTCCAAGTCACCGGGCCTATCCGAGTTTTTAAACACTGGATCTCATGATTGTATATGTATCCATACATGAATTTGTTGCAACATAGTAACCCAATTTACTGTTAGTGATTTCAAAACTGGTTTAACACATTTTGTGCACTCATATAGGTTGTGAAATAGGTTGCATCTTTCATTGACCTATGTCTCATGGTACCATGTCTTGCAGGAGCAACAAACAGAAAATCTCGTGAAGCAATGGTAAGACTTCTCTCTTTGCACGGATAATGGTTTTGTTTGCGGTAAATTGGATGTTTTTCACTGTGTATTGAATCCAACACACTCCCATCACATTCATTGTGTGATCAAATGATCACCACACGGCCCCACCTACATCTGTGACTTGGTCATCTTAAATTTAGTTTGTGGGAACTTGGTGACTGATTGAGTGGTAAAAGTTAAGAGCACAGTTATGTTAATGGGCATCTTGTTGAAGCATTCTTTTGTTGTCATCTTCTCTAGGTGAAAAACACCGGAAAGGAGTCTCTTCAGTGGGGTAAGCTAACACACGTGAATTGGTTTGCTTTTCTGTTTTCTTTTTCTTTTTTGGTATAACAATATTCTAATAAGCTACACAAATTTTATTTCATTTTTAGAACATAGAAAGTTGACATATAGGATTGAGAGAGTACGTATCACCTCGAACTCCAAAAACTTGAGCAGAAATGAAAGAATAGGATGAGGAGCAAGGAAAGAAGCCACTAAATTGAAGGCTTTGCTTTCTTGCCCTAATGATCGTTTAGGGGTAACTACCAGTTGGCATATGTGTTGGTGTAAAGGAATGATATTTTTTAACATTGGGTTATCATATATTTTACCTTTTTAACTAAAACGTTGTGAACTTTTACTGGTTTAACCCACATGGGTTAGCTCAACTGGCAGGCTCTCCAGCTCAGGAACTGGAGGTCTTAGGTTCGAGTCCTTGGGCTTCCCCGATATATGGTCCTTGTGGGTGGGGTCATATATCCGGGTTTATCCTGACCCCACTAAGTGGGGTCGGGGGTCCCACGTCACCCAAAAAAAAAAAAAAAAACTATTTCCCCCGCACCTAGGGGGATATGTCCTGTGTTCATCACACTCCTTTGAGCTGTAGAGTCCAAATTTATATGTACTGCACTCCTTTGAGCTGTGTAGTTCAACTTGAGGTGATATGTATTCTGATAAAGTTTACCCAACTACGAGATTGGCGACATAATTCATTGAAGAGGTAAGACTTCTTTCCCATTGAGTGGTGCTCTGTGTATCTAAGTAATAGTACATGAAGATGATGAGAGGGGACTGGAATGTTTAATTTTTTGGGGGACTAAAGTGGTTTTTCGGTGCAGGACTAGCCGCAGGGATGTATTCCGGTATCACCTATGGTCTGAAGGAGGCCCGAGGGGCACATGATTGGGTAATATTTCTACTGAGATCTTGCGTCTTTCCTGTTATACTTTTTACTTTCTTGGTGAAGTTTGTATTCTGGGGGTTAGCTATAACAAGCCTCTACTATCGGTGGTGGTGGTGAGACTAAGGTCTGGTGCGGGTTTGTGCAGAAAAATAGCGCAGTTGCCGGAGCTGTCACCGGAGTTGCATTGGCACTAACATCAGATGATGCTTCGCATGAGCAAATTGTGCAATGTGCAATCACCGGAGCGGCTATCTCTACTGCAGCTAATCTTCTCACTGGAATATTTTAGTTTTTGGGTATGGCTAGTCACCGATGAGAATTTAATTTTCTTTTGCTTCGCGGAGTGTTAGATGATCCTAAGAAGAACAAATTTTCTTTTCTTCACCGAGTGTAGATGATCCTAATAACAACACTCAACAAAGAGTTATTTTGTAAGCATTTGCTCTAGATGATTCTCTTTGGTGGGATCTCTTTTGATGGATGCTTGGTGATAAGAGATGATTTCCTTTTCCTATGAAAGGATGTTTTGATGTTCCAAACTGTCAAGGTTATGGCCGTGCTATTATATGCCATGTGGTCTGGTGGCTACAGGTATTCCCTAGGCAAATTTGAACTCTATAATGAGAGCCGAACAACAGTCCAAAAAAATGTCCATTTCTTAACAAGATTGAATCGAGCGAGCTTGGGTAGGTTCAGCTCGGTTTGTATATGAGATTTTATATCTATATTCATGTATCATATATTATAATATTAATATTAAATATACATGTTAATATATTATAACAAAAATCAATTAAAATATTAATGCATTTCTATTATGTTTTGTTTTTTTTTTTTTCAAGCTGCACCTTCTACAAGCCGAGCCTGAGCCTAAAATATATTTTAATGAGAGTCGCGAGTTCAAAAAATTTTAGCAACGAACCCAAACCAAATTGTGCAAAGTTCGACTCGTTTACTAGCATGGGCTGAACCCGAACCCGAACCTTGTTCAAGGTTTACGAACCCAAACCAACCAAATTGGGTAAAGTTCGACTCGTTTACAACCCTACCCATTAGACATCGAGTTTGGACTCCACACAATTTGAATCCTGTTCAAGGTTTACAAGCCCAAACCAAACTGGACAAAGCTCGGCTCGTTTAAAATTTTATTCAATGGATCATCCATCGGAGACAATGGAAAAGGAGATTTATGTCCAGTCCAAGCTCGGCTCGTTTAAAATTTTATTCAACGGATCATCCATCGGAGACGATGGAAAAGGAGATTTATGTCCATTTGGATTGCAAGAATTCAGGGATTGAATTGAAATTGGCAGGTGTGAATTTCAATTCTTACGTTTGGATGACCAATTCCACATGAGTTAAAAATTCACATGAAAAAAAATGACACCTAATTCTCACGATTCATAAAAATTATAATTCATGCCTTGGGAGTTGTTTATTGTAATTCCTATGTAAACAAATATTTCGATGGAGTGGTTTAAAGGGTAACCCGTCCCACTCCACCCCTAATGATTCTGGTTTGGTAACCCATAAATCGAGTTAGGATCGAGTTTGGAATCTGTCTCATTGCGATCCATGGTTTTACGAACCGGATGGTACGGTTTAAAACGGACCTCAAAGGTTCGGTTTCAACCGTGATACAAACTATTGTATCATGGGGTTATAGAATAGACCAATACAACAGGTCTAGTAACTTGCACAACCGGTCCTGTATATATATATTTTTTAAAATTTGTTTAGTGGATGATCCAGACCGATTTCAATCTGGACCGTTGATCAGTCCCGACTGGTACTGGTGATGCGCAAATCAGTAAATAGGACCTGTTTAGGCCAATTAGCCGTTGATCTCTTCGTATAGCCAATTTGTGCCGGATAGGGTGGATAAGGTCTTTTGAGGTTCGGGAATGCTCCAACCGCTTGACTAAACCGAGCAATCGGCCGTTCGGGCGGCGGCGCTACATCGATCCAACAAATACAAATTCCAAAATAATATAGAATAATACAAGAACACAAGATTTTACATGGTTCGGCAATATCGCCTACATCCATGGATTGCCATACGGCATTCATTCTTGTCACTTTATTCTTGAGAAAATATCATATACATGATACATTGTAGAAAAATGCATATAAGAAAAAAAAAAGGGGGAATGATAAAATTCTCTATCTTTATGGAGAACCGTAGTGTTTTCTCCCTTTCTTTCTCTTTTTCTGTCTTTTTTTCTCTTTCTGTCTTCTGTCTGTTCCTCCCTTGAAGTGAGAAAACAATTTCCTTTAAATAGGGAGAACCCCCTTCTCTCAATGAAGAGATACTTCCTTTTAAATTACTCAAATAAACTGTCAAATGAATTGAATACTCCAAGTAAAAACTGTCAAATCATTCAATATTCAAAGAAAACTGAAATAATAATAAATGCCAGATCTGTAAACAGTAAATTGCATGAACAGTGTCATGAATAGTAATTTCGAATCTCATGAACAGTGTCATGAATAGTGATTATGAACAGTGTCTTGAAATTACAGTAAACAATGTTTTTGTACATGTGAACAATGTTTTTGAACAATGTCCTCAAAATAGCATTCTCGAGTTGCATTATCGAGTAGCATTCTCGAATTGCATTCTCAAGTAGCATTCTCGAACAACATTCTCGAGTTGCATTCTCGAGCAGCATTCTCGAGTTGCATTCTCGAGCAGCATTCTCGAAGTAGATTTTCGAATAGTTAACAGTGTTTCCAGACTTCAATGAATAGTATTTTTCAGATTTCAAATGATCTAAAATATACAATAAATATGTCACCAATAAAAAGGTGCCATGTGGGCATTTTAAAAACCAGTCATCATCAGTACCTCCGGTTAGGCATTGGTCCCACCTATCTGGCAACTGCTAATCTGATCCAACTTTTTTGCATCGGATCCAAATTGGAATCGGCCAAGACTGTTCTGATACCCAGTCCCGATACATTAAACCAAACCATCCTTGTTTGTAAAGAATCCATCACTTAAATTAAATAAAATAGCAATAAAGAAAAACAAATATGCACTAGCTATACAAATTAGACTACAGGTAGTAATGTGTCAATCAAACACCAGGATTCCAATACACATAAATTTAAAATCATAAAATTTACAATTTATATACATTCTAATTCTCATGTATGAATTCATGCGATTCAAACGTACCCTAAGCTTGTTTGGGAATATGGGTTTCTTTCTTAGGACCACCCGACTCGGCCCGGACACGATGGTGGATGGTTGACGTCAATCCTCAAAGTAGTTGGATTCAATTCTTTTATTTATTGCTCAGACGTTTGAGGATCTCTTGGTTTTCCAGATCGGCTCGGGGAAAGTTTACGATCTACGCTGGTATGTCAAATCTCTTGTTTAACTTCCTCTTTGGATTCAATTCTTAGGTATACGCATCTGATCCATTTACGTTAAAACTTTCTATTTTAATTGTTGTTTATCAATTCTGTTAAAATGCAGTAATGGGAGGTAGTGAACGTTTCGATTCGATAGGAACTGCAGGATTAGGGTTCTTGTACGATGACGAAATCTCATCTGAAAGTTGAGAGCTTTTCTCGAATCCAGTATACGGTTCTTCCGCATCTACTCCATTTACGTTAAACTTACTATTTCAATTGTCGTTTATCAATTCTGTGAAAAGGCAGTAATGTTAGGTAGTGAACGTTTCGAGTCGAAAGAAATTGCTGAATTAGGGTTCTTGTCCTGTGACGAAATCTCATCTGAAACTTGAGAGCTTTTCTCGAATCCAGTATTATTTTCTTTCGCATCTGCTCCATTTATGTTAAACTTACTATTTCAATTGTTGTTTATCAATTTTGTAAAAAGGCAGTAATGGTGGGTAGTGAACGTTTCTATTCCAAAGAAACTGCAGGATTAGGGTTCTTGTCCTATGACGAAATCTCATCTGAAAGTTAAGAGCTTTTCTCGAATCCAGTATAGGGTTCTTCATGGGTGTGTCGTGAAAACCATTGTTTTTATATTTTTATTTTAGTTTAATAAAATGCTGTCTTGCAAAAAGTTAGAATTTAGGATCTAGAGTTTTTTCTGGTTTTAGGATTTCACTTTCCATCGACTTGGGGTCAGGGGCGGAGCCAGGATTCTATTTTAGGGGGGCAAGATTTGATTTCTTAGTTTGATTTCTCAAGTCAATTAGAAAAATAATAATTATTAAGTACAAATTTCATCGAAGTTTTTTTTTTTTTTTTTTTCTTATTGATAAAAATAAGATCGAGAATAATGCCTTTTACAGTTGTCCTCTACAAGTCTTCATGTTTTGAAAGCGTTGCACGATTACATCATTATTGATGCCATTGAATATGTCTTTCTTAATATATATAACCAAGCAATCATTCATCCATTAATCTCTCATTTGATTACGCAATCGATTCTTTACAATCTTCATAGCAGAAAATTTCCTCTTTACTGTGACAGTTGCAAATGGTATAATTAGTGTTAATGTTATAATTCAGTAAAATACTATAAAACTGTAAATCGAATCATTGTAAAAGGTAAATGAGCATTTAATAGGAAATGATACTACTGATTAAAAAAACTATATAAAAAAGAAGTAAATATGCTACAAATATATATACCAAAAAAGAGAAATTAAGACCGTTAAGGAATTGCTTTGAACGAGAAGCAAACTTAGCCATAAGTCAATAAAATTTTATTAAAATAGGTACCTCTAATGTGTATATAGTCAATCGCAAAGTATTTGACAATCAAGGTTCGCTTCAGTATAACCTTGATTTCCATAAAGCTTTAGGCTCTTAGTGTTGAGTCTGTTGACAGGCTAAATACCAGGTAAGATAGAAAAAAGTCTCAGTGTTTATTGTGTTAAACCACATGATGATTAATTAGAAATCTCCAAAGACATAAATCTCATAATCATGATTCATAAAAGAAAAAAAAGAAAAGGAAAATGAGTACTAGGGATTCTGAAATTGTCGGTGAAGCCGTGAGGTGAAGAGGATATTGTCAATTGTCAGGCCCGTTGCTTCCGAAATCGTGGGTGAGGTTATGCGCATACACTCTTTTCCTTCCTTCAGTGCAAAACCCAATCAGCTTTTCCTCTTCCTTCAATGCAAAATCCAATCAATGCTTTTATGTTTGAATGGCAAACCAAGAGATTTTTTCATTCCTTCAATGCAAAACCCATTTTATTTTTTGGTGAAAAGAGAAACTTCCGTAGATAATTGACAGAAACATAACCCCTTTCCTAAAATGCAAAACAAAATCAATGTTACTATGAATGAGGGATAGAGCAATTAATGCTACTATTTGAATGAGAGAGAACAATTAATGCTATTATAAAGAGAGCAATCAATGCTATTATGTTGTTTGAATGAGAGAAAGAGAGAATAAGTAAACCTAGAATTTAGAGAAGTAGACTTTTTTGTCTTTTGCAAGAGAAAGAGAAAAGCTAAATCCTAAAATCGAAAGAAGTATACTTCTTTATTTTTTATTTTTGTAAAAGTAGGCTTATTTATTTGTTAAAGGACAAACAAATCAAAAAAAAGTGTTTCTATCTCATGTCTTTTTGATATAAGTGAAGGATTGAAACATAAAAAAGTTACTGAGAAGGGCAATAAAAATATCTAGGGGACAAAATATAATTTTGAGAGGGATAATATGAAATGTTTATAAAAATATACCTTTATTTAATAAAAAAAGGGTAAATTCCACTAACCTTCCTTGAGGTTTGGTATAATACTCAGATACCTCGCCTATCCTTCTCAAAAGTACAAATACATCCCCTCTACTATCTCATTTTTTTTGTTTGTTCTTTAGCAAATAAAGAAGTCTACTTTTACAAAAATAAGATAAAAAATAAAGAAGTCTACTTCTCTCGATTTTATGGTTTACCTTTTCTCTCTCTAGCAAAAGACAAAAAAGTCTACTCCAAATTCCAGGTTTACTTATTCTCTCTCAGTCTCTTATTCAAACAACATAGTAGCATTGATTGCTCTCTCTCTCTCTCTCTCTCTCTCTCTCTCTCTCTCTCTCTCTCTCTGTCTATAGTAGAATTAATTTTTCTCTCTCTCATTCAAATAGTATCGTTAATTGCTCTTTCTCTCTCATTCATAGTAGCATTGATTTTGTTAGGCATTGAAGGAAAGGGGTTATGTTTCTGTTGATTATCTATAAAAGTTTCTCTTTTCACCAAAAGATAAAAGTGGTTTTGCATTGAAGGTATGAAAGAATCTCTTGGTCTGTCATTCAAACATAAGAGCATTGATTGGGTTTTGTATTGAAGGAAGGGGAAAAGCTGATTGGGTTTTGCATTGAAGGAGGGAAAAGAGTTTGGTTTATGCGCACGACCTCACCCACGATTTCAGAAGCAACGGGCCTGACAAGTGACAATATCCTCTTCACCTCACTGCTTCACCCACGATTTTGGAATCCCTAGTACTCCTTTTTCTTTTATGAATCATGATTATGAGATTTATGTCTTCGGAGATTTCTGATTAAATATCATGTGATTTAACACAATAAATACTAAGAATTTTTTTTATCTTAACCGGTATTTTGCCTGTCAACACTAAGATCCTAAAGCTTTTTGGAAATCAAGGTTATACTGAAACAATCCTTGCTTATCAAATACTTTGCGATCGACGTACACATTATAGGTACCTATTTTGATTAATAAAATTTTATTGACTTATGGTTAAGTTTGCTTCTCGTTCAAAGTAATTCCTTAATAGTCTTAATTTCTCTTTTTTGTTTTATATATATATATATATATATATATTTGTAGTTTGTTTACCGATTTTTATATAGTTTTGTTAATCGGTAGTATCATTTCCTATTAAATGCTTTTTTTCCTTTTTACAATGATTTGAGTTATAGTTTCATTAGTATTTTACTTGATTATAACATTAGCACTAATTTTACCAATTGCAACTGCCACAGTAGAGAGGGCATTTTCTGCTATGAAGATTGTGAAGAATCGATTGCGTAATCGAATGGGAGTTCAATAGATGAATGAAAGCTTGGTTGTATATATTGACAAAAACATATTCAATGGCATCGATAATGATGTATTCGTGCAACATTTTCAATGCATGAAGACTCGTAGGGGACAATTGTAAAAGGTACTATTCTCGATCTTATTTTTATCAATAAAAAAAAGAACTTTGATGAAATTTGTACTTAATAAAAAAAATTTTTCTAGTTGACTTCAGAAATCATACTAACAACAAATCAAATCTTGCCCCCTAAAATAGAATCCTGGCTTCGCCCCTGCCTGGGGTTCTCTTGATTTTTTTTTTCAGGACTATATATTTCTTGGCTTAATAGATTTGGTTATCATCTTGTCTTGGTTTAATCTTGGGTTATTTAAATTCTTTTCTCTGAATTAAGTGAAGGTTTTTCCATTTTGATCCATGGGAATTGGTGAGTAGATTGTCTGAAATTTTCATTTAAGCTCTTGGTTTTGCTTTCCTGTAACAGATACCTGTTGATCTTTGTTAGAGATAGTGGGTGGCTCATATTCACTAGTCTCTAGATCCAAGGGGGAGGGGACCTGAGCCATGGGAAGCATAATGGGGAGAGGTCCTTCCCCGGGTCACGGTTAACTCGTTGTGCGGGTCAGTACCATGGGATTAGAGGGTGCAAGGGGCGGAGCCCTCTGTGGTACGGTAGGGATATATCAGGGATTTGAAAAATATATGGGGTAGGAGTATAAGTTGCAACCCTAATTTGTTTTTGACAGTGTGTAAATTTCTTCTCTCCCATTGACGTAGGCTTTACCGAACCACATATATCTGTATGCATTGTTTGATCTTCGTTTTACTGTGTTTATTATTGTTGTTTGATCCCGATCAACAATCTCGTACGTGGATTTGGACTTAATCTTGATCCTTCAGCTATTATATATATTGTTTGTTTGAGGTTAAATCTCTGCTTATTGGGTATCTGCTTATTATGATTCAGAAAATGTCAAGTAAGAAAGAAGAGAAATCCCAGGTTGCCGCTGAGAGAATCAAAGCTGCAGCTTTGACAGCTGCAAAGGGTCTTAGTCGTGCCCAGGCTGAACGAGCCGCTGCGGCTGCAGCCCGGAATGTTAATGCATATGGGCAGAAAGAAGAAGGACCAAGCCGTTGGCAGGAAAGGAAGGAAGCCAAACGCCAGATGTATTTGATGAGTACTGAGAAGGCTGTGAAATTGGGTGAAAGGAAAGACATTAAGTCTTCAATGTCTTCCATTGGGGGCAGTTCTTCACAATGCCAGAAGTGTTTCCAGACCGGCCATTGGACGTATGAATGCAAGAACAAACGGGTTTACATCTCCAGACCCTCTCGAACACAGCAACTGAAAAACCCAAAATTGAAGATGAAATTGTCAGTCTCCTATGAATTGGATAATCCAGATATTCAGAAGGTGGTGAAAGGTGAAAAAAGTAGTAAAAAAAGCAAGAGGAAGCATCGGTCTAATTCTGATTCGGTGAGTGAGAACAGTGAGGCTTCTGTTTTTGAGACTGATAGCGGTTCGTCATCAGTGACAGGATCTGATTATTCATCGGGAGAGAGTAGTTCGAGCTACAGTTCATCAGATTCAGAGGAAGAGAGGAGGAGAAGGAAGAAGAAACAGAAGAAGAGGAGACACCGAAAGTACAGCTCATCATCCGAATCGTCTGATTCAGATTCGGCTTCGGATTCTGACAGTGACTATAAGAGTAGCCGGAGGAAGAGCGCAAGGCACAGCAGGAGGCACTGAGGTAGTGAAATAGAAAAGAGAAAGGAGGAATTGCTTCTCCTGGTAGTTTCCATTGTAAAATGTACTTAGTCTGTTTACAAGCCTAGAATCTCTATCTGCTATCGAGTCTTTCTTCTTTGAATATATGTATCCAATATTTGGAACTTAATTGCTCATGTAGCTTTACAGAAATAAGCTGTGATATTGTTTTGTGGATGATATTTAGAGCTAACAATGAAGACTAATGTAATCGAAGCCTTTAGTTGAGTGCAATATTGTAGTGTTTATTGTTTGGTCCCATTTCGCGTTATCATTATTTTGCTTCATACTGCTGATAATGAGTGTCATACTCTTTAACTATTTTTTTTAGTATGTTTATTAGGTGAAGTCGATAACATGTTCACCTTGTGATATATCCGTATCCAGTTATCGATATTAAGAAAATCTTTGTGCCCTATAGTTCTATATCGACCGTGAATGCTACATGCATCAGGTTGCAGTACAGGTACCTTGTAGGATATGATAAACTCTTGTTTGCTGCAAAAGATAGGAAGAAGGGATCAACAGCATACCGAGAATAAGAGATGAAATTTGAATTCAAAGCTTTATGAACTGAATAAGTGATTTCCTGGTCAGTCCTAATCTGAAGGGTAGCTTCAGGGGATCATCAACAACATTCAAAGAATAAGAGATAAGATTTGAATTTGGAGCATTGGGAACTGAAATTCGAACATCGCAATTAGTATTCATTCGACTGCTATATCTATATTAAGGTTTTTGCGTGACGAAAATGTTGAATGGTGTTACGGTGTGTATATGATGCGGACATCGCAACAAGTATCTGACCGCTCTATCTATCTTCAGGTGCATAGCATTTGATTTAGACCACCAAACATGGTTGTGAGAGATTTTCATAAATGACACAGCATAATAAATTCTTGAATTTTTTTCCTTTTTTTTTTTTTTTTCTCTTATTAAAATTAATGATGATGATGATGATGATGGTTGAACCAGTGTGCATCTATACATGAATGAATTTGTGGGAAGTATTTCTCCACAACAACCAGCTCCTCTTTCCCTCCCTTTGACAAGAATCGCCTGAACAAAAACCAATTCCAAAAACTAGATCAATGGATACAAAAACCACTTTGAAAAATAAAATAAAAATTAAAAGAATATCTACAATAAAACTTGGCGGGGCATTCTCTTATCCTCATCTGCAATTGATTCTTCTACAAAACTCTGCTGGACCTAAAAAGCTGACAGCATCTGTGAGAACCAATCCGATAATCGCCTCATCTTCGTCGCAAGCTCTGCATTTTTCCCAAAGTAGGATTGGAAGTTCCAAAGCATCACCATGATGTCATGCTTCACTGCCTCCAAGCTCCGATAGTAGTTGTTCTCTAACCTTGAATGAATCACTTCGATAGACAAGGGAACCGGAAATCTGCAACAATTTGTTAAAGGCAAATACATTCCCATCAATATCATACCTTCTGCTAATCAATGGAGGACCTCTATACTACAAAAACACCAAAACCACATGAAGTCTACAAACTTGGAGACTTGGTTCAGAGGTCAACCCTCTCAATGATGTTAAGCATAGTGTTTAAACTCTATCGGATCGGGGATCATCCTCATCCAAACTGGGATTGGCCAATCCAAAACATGGCCCAGTTTTTTATTTTAAAAAATGTAAACTTTTTGAGGGAAGCTTGACGATCCATATCGGATCATCTGATCTGACTCGTCCGAAACCAAGTCCGAGAATTGTCAATAAATTCGAGATCGACTTGGGGTCGCGACTCGTCCCGAGCTGATCCCAAGTTGGATCGGCCAATCCAGACCGGGATTGGCCGATCCTTTACACCATGATGTCAAGTCTGAATTTGTTCGTATTCTCGTTTTGAACATTAGGACCACTAAATTCACTCCATTATACCTATAAGAAGCAATGTTTTAAAACCTGTCCCGACCCGACCCAACAGGTTGAACTGGTTCAACCAGTACCCAGTTGTATAACCTAGTTGGTTGGGCTTTTAACCCAAAGGCGGTGAGACCTAGTGATTTAACTGGTTTAACTAGTGACTCGACCGGTTAAGATAAGTTTTACAAATCCAGCCAGGTCATTGATTGGTTAGTTTCATTTATGATGATTTGTATTGGATATTTGGACTACTGATATATTTTCAATTTTTTTTTTTTTTTTTTTTTTGTATTTGAAATATCATTATATGGTGAATAATTTCTATTTGTCATTACATTTTAACATATTATAGTAGTAAATTTTTTTATTCAACTAGGGTTGATTTGTTGTTTCTTGTTCTTTCTTTCATACTATTACATTTTCATTATAGTACATATGGCAATTAATTCAATGGGTTGAGAACACCAGTTGAACCGGTTTGACCCAACCCACTCCCTTTACTGGGTTAATGCCCGAGCCGGGTTTAAAAACATTGATCAGACGCAAGCAAATAAAAGAGGGAAAACGCCATGGGGATATAAAAAAATATACCTGTTCAAAAACTCTGACTTGTGTGCTACCTGTTTCAGCTTTTGAGTCCCATAATAGTCCTGCAAGGTTCAGGACAGAGTCGATCACAACCCTATGACACTTCATATTTGTCCATTTTTTGTTTCTCAATTTTAAATTGAAAGAAGAATAGATATTTGTTGTAACAGGAAGAGAAAGATAGACCTGATTTCTGTTGCCCAATTGCTCTAACTTGGCAAAAGAAGACAGCAGATAGTTTCTGCTCTCATCATCAATATGAGGATTCTCATATTGAGATTCAGGAGAATCGTGCAGTTCCCAAGGACTATGAAGATGTGTGCCTGTAGAATCAGCCTTGTACTGAATAACATATCTTTCCCATGGACTGTCTGGAAACTCGGGAGACTTGGGCCTTACAGACAAAATCCGACCTTCCCACCAGTTTCCACCTTCATCATCATCACTAGTCCACCAAACCTGGCACTTATCC
>JAUPMG010008794.1:0-15758 GCA_031762675.1 Pachysandra terminalis | reverse complement strand
ATCTATTGTAGAGCAAGAGCCAACACAGCAACAGATACAAGGTAGTATGGATATGTCAACTCAAGAGGATATAGATCCTGCTTAATACAAGATAGAAGCTTCGAAGTCTTCCATCAGAATCTCGAGCTCTGAAGAAAGTGATGAAGAAGAAGATTCGAAATCAGGAGAAGAAGAACCAAGAGAAGAAACTGAATAGGAAGAAATAGTGACAAAGGAAATAGAGGAAGAAGAAAACGATGCTGGAGAGCAAAATATGAATGAAGGTGTTCATACTCATGAAGAACAATATATCCCTGTTCCTGCTGATGTTCAAGTTCATGAAGAACAACCTCCTTCAGCTGATATTCAAGCTTATGAAGAACAACCTTCTTCAATAGCCCCCTCTTCTTCATCTATTTCCGAAATACCAACTACTACTGCTTCATCTCCAATCATTACTTCTGTTGCTGATGATGATCAATTGCCTCTTGCACAGAGTCTTATGCCAGAAATTTCAAGAATTGTTGATCCGAATATTTACATCGCAGAAGCTGAAGGTCTCACTGATCCGGAAATCATAGTTTCTTCCGCCAACAGAGTCCTTCCACCATCTGTTATTGTTCCATCTTCTACTTCAACTGTAGTCGCTACTTCCAATAAATCAGATATGGAAGCTTCTCCTTCTTCGAGTTTTCCTAGACCCAATCTTCGAAAGAGAAAGAGATCAGAATTCACCTCTACTCAGCTTGTTCTATATGAAGGAACATACCTGATTTTTTCTCATATGACTGAGTGGATGAATATCATTTTCGATGCTTTCGGGGATATTTTTGATAAATTTAGAGTTGCTTCTTCATACAGAAGAAGTGCAGGATACCAAGAGTTGTGTGCACTCCTAGAAAACAAGTTGAACAAAACTTTTGGTTCTCTGTCTTCGAAAGATGCCAAACATTGGAAAACTCTGCTTTCAAGTATTGAAGATTTAGGTTTAAATGTGGAATGGTTGAAAGTTCATTTCAACAATCTAGAGAATACCCTTTCCAGCTTTCAGAAAAAAGTTCAACTCGAAAGCCAGAAGAATGAAAATCTTGAAAAATTTTCTGCTAGTTTTCAAGAATTCGAAGAAAAGAAGGAGTTAGCCATTATCAAGAAGGCTTTTGAGGATAAAGAAAAATAAGTGGATGGTCTTGCACAATATCTACAACTGCTCAAGACAGATATGGAGGAGAATTCGAAGAAAATTTCTGAAATAATTGTAATATCACAAATTTTTCCAAAGGAAATGTATTCTCAAGATTAAATATCAATGAAAATTTACTTTCATACATGACTTTTTCTTTACAATTTTCTTTCAAAAGTAATAATGCTTTAGCCATTTTCCATTGACTAATTATGCCTGTGCATCCACTTCAAGTAAAATAATTTTATAATACCCTGAAGGATAACCTTCTAGAATTTCGAAAGGTCCATCCCATATTTTGGCAAATTTTGGTTTAATAGTATTACTCCTCTCATAAAATGAGGCTCAAAATACTAACTCTCCTATTTGGAAGTCACGAGGAGATACCTTCTTTTGATGACCTGATGATACTGTAAGTTGTTTGTTAATGCTTGCAGCATTCTTTCGTCCAAATTGTCTATTTGTTGCATTCGAATTTTCATCCAATCATGAATGTCCCAATCTAACTCAGCAGCTTGTAGTATTCTGGCTGATGAAATTTGCAATTCAACAGGTAAAGTTGCTTCCATTCCATATACTAAAGAAAAAAGAGTTTCTTTAGTAGATCGATGTTTAGATACTCTATATGCCCATAGAACATCAAACAAGTGTTCATGCCATTGAGTAGGATGATCACAAGTTAGCTTGCTCAGCAACCTAATCAAAGTCTTGTTCGTAGCTTCTGCTTGAGCATTACTTTGAGGATAATATCGAGTTGACTTGTTATGAATGATATTTTACCTTGCAAGTATTTCTCGAACTTGACGATTTATGAATGATGATCCATTGTCCGTGATAACCCTTTGAGGTACTCCTCTTCGAACAATGAGTTATTCTTTGATGAATTGAGATATAGCAGCGCCTGTTGCTTTCTTCAGGGCAATAGCTTCTACCCACTTGATGAAATATCTATTGTTGAGGGCAAAGCCGCTTTCAAGGGGAGGGAATGTTATGAATCTGAAAAGTACGAGTACGAAGTGCTTGGAGTTGAGGCTTGAAATTCTCTAAGTCTTTGTTTGTATTTCAAATATAATTACTGTCCATCTTTAGATAGGAGAGAAATTAGTTAAGTTTAAACATGGGAGAAAACTTAGGAGAAACATTTGGGGGGAAATTAGTGAAGTCTATTAAATAAAGGAGAAGTTAGGAGAGGCAATAGGGGATGTTTGGGCATTTAAACTTGTCTTCATTCTCATAATAATTTAAAGCTCCGTTTGGATGCCAAGAAAATGCCAGAAAGTTAGTTAGGAAAGTAATATGCCAGAAAGTAATATGTAGGAAAGTAAAATTTGATTTTCCTAAAAGCTGTTTGGTTGCCCCACCAAAATGACAGAAAATATTGATTTTGATGTTTGGTTAGCAGGAATGAATGAGAAAAGTTTGTCTACCTATTTTACCCTTCTTTGTATACGTGAATTTTTTTAATAAAGTAAAGATAAATTAGGTATAGGAGGTGGCAATTGGTCAGGTTGTAAACGGGTTGGGTCAGGTTCAACCCGTTTTCTAACGGGTCAGGAAAACATGGACCTGAACCCAACCCACCCATAAACGGGTTGAACCTGCCAATCCGTTTAAAATTTAAATAAATAAATAATTAAATAATTTAATTTTAAATTAATAAAACAATAAATCATTTACTTCACCTACTTAACATTATATTTTTAATAAATATTGTAAAAAAATCTATTTAACATTAAAAACATATTTTAGCCTATGAAAATAAAATAGTAAAATACTAAACTAAAGAGGAAAAAAAAACTACATTAAACGGGTCAACACGGGTTAGGCGGGTTAGGTCGGGTTCGACCCCGTTTACCAACGGGTCGACAAAACCTAAACTCGAACCCAACCCATTTAATAAACGGGTCAACTCTAACACATTTAGTCCGGTCGGGGTTGGTGGGTTGGGATTTTTTATTTTTTATAAACCTCTAAAAAAAGTGATCGTTTTTTTACTTTATTATTATTATTATAGATTTGCAAAAAAAAAAAAAATCTTTGATGTGAAGGATAAAGTGGGGAATGTGTTGTTTTATTTTTCTTTTACACAAAATCTTGTGTTTTTAGTAGGAAAATGAAAAAAGACCTTTTCTTTCAACCAAAGGAGTTTGACTAAAAAACTTTATGTGGGACCTACACATTTCTGGCTATCCAAACACACATAATATGCAGGAAAGTTATCTTTCCTACAATTTCCGACTATCCAAACACAGCCTAAAGGAAATTCAATTGGAGGATTTTTTTTTTTTTTTCTTGATTGATATCATCTTCTCTAGTTGTATCATATATCTTTGCAAATCAAGTTGTGCATTTTTTCTGGTTTTGCTGTCATGGACTTGGTGGGATTGTTAGGAGCTTTCCTTTTTTTTTTTTGTCTTAACCACGTGGTGTCTCCACAACCCCATATAAGTGTGGGACTAATCCACGTTCGGGGCGGGAGCATTAAAGGTAAGCCCTTGGCCACGAGTGTTTCTAGTGGAATGCGAACGCCAGATGATTCGAGACTTACCTCCGGAGACGCCCACTAGAGCCCAGCTTGCTACCAACTGAGCCACACATTGACGGTTTAGGAGCTTTCTTTGTTAGATTGGTTGGTTTGTTCGTTAGAGTTGCCTTTGATACCATCTCATGTTATTGGTTAACTCCGAGACGGATCAAACATATCATGGAGAAACAAGGAGTTCATGGCCCTACACCTCGGTTTCTTGTTGGAAACCTCATCGACATGTCCTCCTTGATCTCCAGTTCTACCTCAACCGACATGAACTCGATCCACCACGACACTGTTGACCGGCTTTTACCTCATTTCGTCGCCTGGTCGAAGATTTATGGTACGTTATAGCCTCAAAGTGATGACGGGTTCATGATATAATATATATTATATGTGTAGGTAAAAGGTTTATATTTTGGGTTGGAAATGAACCAAGGATGTGCTTGACAGAGATAGAGAAGATCAAAGAGTTCCTCTCCAAGTACAGCAGCCTCTCTGGTAAGTCATGGCTACAACAAGAAGGATCTAAGCATTTTATAGGTAAAGGTCTCTTAATGGCTAATGGCGACATTGTAGACCAGCTTTTACCTCATTTCGTCGCCTGGTCGAAGATTTATGGTACGTTATAGCATCAAAGTGATGACGGGTTCGTGATATAATATATATTATATGTGTAGGTAAAAGGTTATATTTTGGGTTGGAAATGAACCAAGGATGTGCTTGACAGAGATGAGAAGATCAAAGAGTTCCTCTCCAAGTACAGTAGCCTCTCTAGTAAGTCATGGCTACAACAAGAAGGATCTAAGCATTTTATAGGTAAAGGTCTCTTAATGGCTAATGGCGACATTGTAGACCAGCTTTTACCTCATTTCGTCGCCTGGTCGAAGATTTATGGTACGTTATAGCATCAAAGTGATGACGGGTTCGTGATATAATATATATTATATGTGTAGGTAAAAGGTTATATTTTGGGTTGGAAATGAACCAAGGATGTGCTTGACAGAGATGAGAAGATCAAAGAGTTCCTCTCCAAGTACAGTAGCCTCTCTGGTAAGTCATGGCTACAACAAGAAGGATCTAAGCATTTTATAGGTAAAGGTCTCTTAATGGCTAATTGGAATGATTGGTATCATCAAAGTCATATCGTTGCCCCGGCATTCATGCCAGACAAGCTCAAGGTATTTAAATAAGATTGGTTTGAAATTTGAATAGCTCTCTCTCCCCTTTTCTTGTATTATTATTCTTTTAAAATCTTATAAATGTTTGCTGCACTAAGCAGATGCTTCAATCACTAGATAAACAAATTGAATTGGGTGAAACCGAGATCGAGATCGGTGCGTACATGACTCGACTCACTGCCGATATCATATCCCGGACTGAGTTCGATACTAGCTTCGAAAAGGGTAAGCAGATATTCCATCTACTTACTGTGTTACAGCGTCTCTCTGCTCAATCAAGCCGCCACTTATCTTTTCCCGGCAGCCAGTTAGTCATCCCATTTACAACGAGACTCAGTTGTGTGATTCTAGTTATAAACCTGTAGGGGCCGTTTAGGCAATGTGGGGTCAGGACTCGGTGCTAGGAAAGGTAGAGCACATTCAAGGGATCGTGGGAGTACGTGAGAGAGGGGTTTTATTTTGAAAGAGCGTTACATTTCTTTCACACATGCCTACGTCTGCCCTCGAGAAAAAGGGTTTGTATAGGTGATGTGAGGTCGATATTTAGTGACTAGTAGGAAGGTAGAGTGCACTCAAGGAATCTTGGGAGGGCGATAGAGGAGTTTTGTTGTGTAAGGGCGTTACGCTTCTTTCACACATGGCTCCGTCTACCTTTGAAAATGAGGGTTTATACAATGACGGGAAATGGGAAAGTAACGGTTTGTTACGTTTCCGTTAACGATTATAAAGGTCAAGTGTCCAGATCCTCCTTTGGGTGAGGTTACTGGGGGGTTTTGAATAACGGGCCTCTACCCATGACTTCTAGCCCATAGACCCACAGTGTTCTCCCCAAGATTACCCTCTAATAAGATCAAGAGATGTGGTTCAGATGCTTCACATAGATGGTACATGGCACAAGACGAACCATTCGTCTACAAGACAAATCCATTTGGGACATCAACAAAACCAAAGTGCCAACACTTAAACACAAAAATGTGTCCCTTTTTCTTTTACTTTTTCTAATATTATTCCACCTTTTGATTTAAGCTTCAGTAGAAAATCCACATTCTAGGCCTCGAATTGACTATTGATTTCTCCTTCAAATTGTTCAGTTATTCATTATTCGCGTACATTAATATTTGATGGTGTATTAATATTAATTTAATTTAATTCTACATCTTTCTAGGTTCTTTTGCTAGCAATTTCAATAAAGAGATCAAATGATTGAAGATTGAAGTAGAGAAACTTTTGATGGAGATCATCCAAAGTAGAAAGGACTCTGTCGAAGTCGGTACGAGTAAATCCTATGGTAATGACTTGCTTGGTATGCTTCTAGCTGAGACCCAGAAGAACAGAGCCAGTGGGTTCAGTGTTAACCTTCAACTGATCATGGATGAATGTAAAACATTTTTCTTTGCTGGACATGACACTACTGCTCTCCTACTCACATGGACTGTCATGCTCCTCGCAACTAACCCCTCTTGGCAAGACAAGGTCCACGCCGAGGTCTTGCAGGTCTGCGATAATGATGAACTCACAATCTCACATTGGTATACATGCATTAAGAACTTTTTAACATTTCGAATTTCACCTAAAGACATTGTAAAACTGCAGGCTGAAAATAGTAACTTGTTGATTCTGATGATCAATTCTAAACTTTTGTGAGATTACTGAAGCTGAGCATGGTAATCAATGAATCACTCCGATTGTACCCGCCGGCATTCCTTCTTCCTCGAATGGCATTTGAAGATATCAAATTGGGTGATTTACATATCCCCACGGGGCTCTCAATTTGGATACCAGTACTTGCACTTCATCACAGCGAGGAATTATGGGGGAAAGATGTACATGAATTCAACCCGGAGAGGTTCGCGGGGAAGGCATTCGAATAAGGCCGTGCCGTTCGCAGCTGGACCTCGCAATTGTGTTGGGCAGGCCTTCGCATTAATGGAAGCTAAGATCATATTGTCCATGTTGATCTCGTGGTTTAGCTTCACCATTTCAAAGAATTATCGTCATGCTCCAGTTATCGTACTAACACTGAAGCCAAAGTACGGTGTTCAAATCTGTTTGAAACCTCTTAACTCCATGACTGACTATTGCTGAAGAGTAGAAATAAGTTTAGTTCTTGTGAGTGTTGTAAAAATATGGGGTGTCTACCGAGTAGGTAAGATAACATATGAATGTGATATATAAATAATTATTCATAATAAATGGCACATGCACTAATTCTCAAATATAATTGATGAATAAATATTAATGATATGTGATTAAGAAAGCAAATAACATATAATAACTCTATAAAAATAATAATCATTAGGATTTATCGATTTGTAGACTGAAACATGTAATCATTGTCCTTAATATTGATATCGCTCTCTATTGGATTATATCTTTAATGCCCGGGTTGATGACAATCGACTTTTCGGATTCAACAGTCCTTGACATCTCGGTAGGTTATACTGTTTACCATACTTGGAACTCACGATGTATCAGTACTTAACAATAGAGAAAGAAACGGCTATTGAAAACTCAAAGAAATATTGTAACACAATACATAAAAATGAAAGAGGACGAGAGAAATCAACAATTCATTATTGTTTGTAGTGCCTATAAATGGATGAAGATAGTATCTATTTATACTATTCTTTGCACCCCTTTAAAGAGCCATGATGTATTTTCAAGACACCTCTTGGATCAAAAATGATACTTGTCCTTAACAAAGGTCTACAAAAAGGCCCAAATCCATACACTAATACTTGGATCCATAAAATCCAAAAGACACAACTTAATAGATCTTAATTCGTTCCAAAGAAAATGATTCATAATTTTGAATCAAATTTGATTTTTTTTTTCTTTAAGTCATATATAGATGAATTTATAGCTGTGATCGAGGAGTAAACAAAACAAAGCATACGAGTTTATTACTTCTTGGGACATATTCAAACGGGATTTGAAGGTGCTTAGAGATCATAATTTAGTAATAATAAGCTTATGGGGGAGAGAAAGTGAGAAGAATATTGGATAACTCAATAAACATTAAAAGACTATTTTGAATATGAAAATAACCAACTTGCAAAGGAAGAAAGACCATTTTCTGTTCAAACGATGCCCTCTCTAGGCTATGTATTCTCACACCACCCAACAGTCTCCCCCCTTTCCCTCACATTTAAATGCATTCTCTCACAGTCAAATACCATCTCTCATTCACTATATATATATATAGCAGTCATGGATCTGCATGAGGTGAGGCACTCATCTTCCTAATTGAACAAGAACAAAATGTTCCTTTTCTCTCAGACCAAACAAAGAAACCTTGGGAATTGTCCCAATTCAAGTTGTGCCAAGTCAACATGTGTAATGAGAAAAGTTTTTTTTCTTTTTTTCTTTTTTCTATTTTTTAAATTATCATAGTATCATAGGACCTTGAACACTTCATTTATATATAGTTTTGACTTGTTAATGGTAGCATATTATGCGCCACCATCTCCCACCACCAGTTCCTCCACCTACTTCCATATCCTTCCCTAGACAAAAATAAATAAAATAAAAGCATTTTCTTTATAAAAGTAGAATCCCCAATCATATCATATAGCTGCATGTTTTATAATTAATAATACTCAAAATAAGCATGACTTGATTTTCAATGCTTATCCCTATCAATACTCAAGTGCCTGGCCATTATTACATTCTAAGGCTGTTTTTGGAGCCTTGGATTTTAGCGGAAAAGAAAAGAAACAAAATGAGTAGTATTTTTTTTTCTAGTGTTTGGTTAAGATGAGACATGGAGAAAAGAAAATCAAATTCCAAAGACTTTCCAGTGAGTTCTCTTACATTCCAACAAGGTTGATTGATTTTTGATGAAATATAAGAGATGTCATTGTTTAGGTTGGAGTATTGGAGAATAGTCACAGCCTTTCTTCTCTTTTTTGTCAAAATCTCTACTGTTGTAAAGATAAAGGTCTTTTCTTTTCTTTCAAAATCTCTACTTTTTTTAGGAAAAAAGTTTTGACCCCAAAGATAAAAAATTTAATTTATTTTCTCTATCACCACATCTTTCTTCTTCAACCAAATAGAATAAAGTGATTTCTCTAGCTTTTTCTTTTCTTTTCTCTCAAAATCCAAGGTTTCAACCACAACCTAAAAGTTTTATGGTCATGTCCCGATCATCAATGAAGAAAAGAAATCAAAAATATTTGAATCTCGCCCATTTATAAAATTGAAAGAAATATGAGACATGGAATACAACGTTAATAAATTAATAAACAACGTTTATTTTTTTGATAAATAATGAATTATATAAAAGAAGGGAAGAAAAGAAGAAACAAAATACATGAATGCTCCACCTAGAGAGACTCTCTCTAGCCAAGGACCAAAAACAAAAACTCACATAAGTACAAAAACCCAAAGCCCACACACAGTGGGAGGCACCACCAAGCCAAAATCACCAAAACCATCAAGCCCCTTCTTCTATCATCTCCAAATTCGGGATTCCCTCGAACATGGTTGCCCTCCCCAGACTCCTCCTAACCAAATCCTCACCTGTCGATCGAGTTGGTCTCCCGAGACACCAGATGGAACGAGATATTCTAGTCTCTGCATAAGGACCATGCCAGGCGAACAAGATGTGAAAAACGTCATGCACATTGCTCAGAATGCCCCATCCAATCAATGATAGAAGAAGAAGAGCTCTCCACGATCAAGTCTCGAAATCCCTACATGCTAGCGATCCTCAGCCCAATCACCAAGACCACATTAGTATACAACATTAGTAATAGTTATTCATAGTATCGTCTATAAGAGTATTTGTTACTGTGAATTAATAGGCTTCGGTTATGGCAATTTACTCTATTAAGGTAAGCATATTTTAGGTTGATTCCAAAATATTAGTTTTTCTTATATAATTGGTGATTGTAATTTGTAGAGGACCTAAATTACTCTATTAAGGTAAGCATATTTTAGGTTGATTCCAAAATATTAGTTTTTTCTTATATAATTGGTGATTGTAATTTGTATAGCCTCAATTTAGCTCCTTGTTATTAAGCAATACAACTAGCATATTTTCGTCTAAAATTATTAAGCTGTCTTTTTCTGACAACACATTAAGCAATACAATTAGTGCCATAATATTTCTGAACATACTACTTATCTCACTGGATGATGCTCCATTCTGATACCACGATCACCGGAATCTGAAAGCTGAAGACGCTTAATCCACCTGCTGCTTGGATATTTGCCAAGCAGGCCTTCCGGCCAACGGCGGTGAGTCTGAATTTTCCGGCTATTCAGCCCCCAATGACACCCAGAAAAAAACTTCAGTAATATGTAATAACCCCATTAGTCGCATAAACTTGAAATCTGCTGCAACTTTAGCAAACTCAACATCTGTGAAGGCTGCATAGTAAACTTCTATATGATTCAAGACATGGATATAAGCTGCTGTTAGACAGAGTTAAAAGTGTTAAGACACACTAACACCGATGTCCTAAAATACCAAAATGGTCCTTGTTCTATGACATACTGGCAAAGGCATTGGCTATGAGAAAACACAGATTGGTCTTACTAGTTTAAGCAGCAGCTTCTCAAAAATATTCCTGCAAGAGATAGTCTATGGTAATTGTTTTTTGATCCATAAAGTAATCATCTATGCACTCGTATCAATGCAAATCAATCAAGCACGGACGTGCACACACACAGAGATCAACATTTCAGTTCAGATCACGGGCGCACACACATGCACAGAGAGAGAGAGAGAGAGAGAGAGAGCAACTTTTCAGTTCAGATCAAACAGATTTCTTCCTACAGGTATATATTTACATTATCAATCACTAAATATACTTGGTACCAATGAATGCTTCAACATTTAAATAAACTGTATACGGAACAAGATTATATGCTAACTCAGGAATTGATGCAGAATGATTCTGCATCCGTATTGTCAAGAAAGCAATGCAACCAAGTTCCCCCTTTTCCCAATTAACCACCTTTTGACATCGCCAACCAGGGTTTCTGCTAATTTCTGCAATTAGAAATAAAATTAAATAGTCAGCCAACAGTACATGCCTAGTCAATGATTTTAAATTTCTAAGCAGATACATACATTTCTTCAAGTATCTTCTCATTTTCTTACCAAAACGAGCGTCGTTTAGTCACTTTAGTCTCTTTTCATTCTCTTCCCATTCCCGAGCCTCTTGAGGTTTTTCTGATTTTCTTCCCAACCTTTTGATGGACCACCATCTTCCCATTCATGAGCTTGTTCTCTTGAGAGCTTCTTCATGCACTCTAAAGGTTTAACTGCCTTCTTGCTGCGCTCTTCCTGGTCTAACAACGGCAATTTATACAACTGTTTTGTTGACCGGGATCAAGCAATAATAATAAACACAGCAAAACAAAAATCAAAATAATGCACACAGACATACGTAGTTCGGCAAAGCCTACATCCACAGGAGAGAAGTTTCCACTATGTCAAAAACAATTTAGGGTTACAACTTATACTCCTACTCGATATAGAGGGAAAATCCCCAATATACCCTTACCGTACCTCCGCTCGGGGCTCCGCCCCCTACACCCCCTAACCCCATGGTACTGACCCAAACAAGTTACCCGTGACTTAGGGAGGGACCTCTCCCCATGGGGCCCCTCCTCCCCCTTGGATCTAGAGACTAGTGAATATGAGCCACTATCTCTAACATGTTTAGATTTTGTTTCTCATATTGATCGGTTAACATTTCCATGGCAACATTCAACAGTGATCCAGCTACTACCCACCTCCTTTATCATTCCTTTCTCCCTCACAAAGCTTCTTAATTCCTCTACCATATTCCATCTCTGAATAGTCGCATAGAAGTTCGATAGCAGAACATAATTCCCTGGCTTATCCAGCTCAAGTTCAAGAAGCTGCTTCGAGGCAAACTCCCCACTCTTGACATCAAGATTAACTCTACAAGCATTCAACAATGTCGCCCACACTGCACCTACAGGCATGATTCCTTTCTTAACCATATCACCAAACAGACACCACACTTCTTCTATTTGCCCTGCCCGGCCTAATCCGTCTATGAAGCAGGCATAATGCTCTAGACCTAGATCAAGCCCGTGTTTCTCCCTCATAAACCCAAAGCATTCTCGCATTTGTTTCACCAACCCCGACTGGGCGCAAGCCGATAGAACCACAAGAAACGTCACGGGATTCGGTGAAACCTCACTTTGCTCCTTCGCCATCTCGTCAAACATCTCAAGAGCTTCAACACCATAGTAATGACTTCCATATGCATCTATAATGCTGGTCCAGGAAACCACGTCTCTGTGAGGAATTCTGTCGAACACCAAACGAGCAGTCGAGATTTCCCTACTCTTTGCATACATATCCAATACCAGATTGCTCAATTGGGTATTGGACATGAACTCCAATCGGATTGCAACACAGTGTAATTGCTTTCCGATCCACAAATCCGAGTTCTTGGAGCAAGCATCAAGAGCACTACTAAGAGCAATCACATTCGGTTTCATCTTACTCAAAACCCAAAACGCCTCCTTATACTTGCAATTCCGAACACACCCAGAAACCAAAGAATTGTAAATAACATGATCTTTTCTGCAATTCAAGTTGCAGAAGAAGACTTCATGGCTTCCTAGACAACCCCGCAATGGGAGTAGAAATCGATGAGAGCAGTACCCAACACTACCAAATCACGACCTCTCACAACCACCAAAGCATGAACCTGCTTTCCCTGTCGAAGCCCGTTGAGAGAAGCGCAGGCTTTGAGCACAGAACACAAGGTGAACTCGCTCACTTCAATCCCTTCCCCACGCATTGCTTCGAAAACGTCGAGAGCTTCCTTTGGAAGACCATGCCGGAGGAAGCCGGAAAGCATGGCGTTCCACATCACTACGTCCTTCAGTCTTGTTTCCTTGAAGACCAGAACTGAATCGGCCAAGGAACCGGACTTGGAGTACATGTCGATGAGAGCGGTTTGGGTAACGGTTAGTGATTCTGAACCCGTTTTGATAACCAGAGTGTGGACCTGCCGGCCACAGTCTGGGTCCTGCAGGGTTGAGCACCCTCTCAGGACGGGTGTGAGGGTGTACGCGTTGAGGTCGGAGTGGGAGTGATGAATCTGACGGAAGAGATCCCATGCCGCGAGCAGGTCGTCGCTGCGAACGTAAGTGGTGAGGAGAGCGTTAAGAGAACAAAGATCTCTGTGGGGCGTTTCGTCGAACAAGTGATGTGTGTAACAAGTTCGCTTTGGCTGTTTGAAAGCGTTTCCTACGAGAAGGGCTTTGATACTGTGGTGTTCAAGAGGTAGAATGAGACGAGAAATTCCGGACATCAGATGTACAAGAATTCGTGAGGCAGTATGTCTATATCAACGTTTTAAGTCTCGGGATTTCGGATTGGATCGGTTCCGACTGGTCCGGATCCAGTACAAAACTTGGATCGCCCATTTATAAAAAAAAAAAGTTGGATCGGCCGGACCGGTTGAAACCATGGTTTATATCAATATCTATATTTCCTATTGTGTGGGCCAGCTTATGGCCGTTCAGTCCTAAGTAACTTTTGGGCAAGATAACCCTATGTTTTTCATGATAGAGTTGGGTTGGGGCTGAGCCTGGTCCGGCCCATTGACACTACTAATATTGCATTACCAAACCCGATTCATTAAAGGCGGGTAGCCCGTTGGCCATCCTTACTGTATACGGTACATTAAAACGACCGGTTAGGATAAGAGAAGAACCTGTATCCTATTTCGTCAAAGTTCATTCGCATTCACATCTCAGGTAATGCAAGCACGTCGCTGTTCTCAGTTTCCATGATTCAAATCTACCCTACCCCACTTTCTTTGTTTGATCTCCCGTTTCTTTCTTACCTACCAGGAGCAAACGCTATTACATAATATACATGCATAGAAAGAAGGACCGAGTTCGAGATCGGAGAAGATGGGATCGCTTGGGTCGAGAAAGAAGGGCTTGTTGGAAGATTTGATAGAGAATGGAGGAGGTTGCGCTATCGTGGACGGAGGCCTGGGGACGCAGCTAGAGAGTCACGGTGCCGCCATTAACGACCCTCTCTGGAGCGCTCTTTGCTTGATCAAAGACCCTGACCTCGTCAAACAGGTATCTTTGATCTTCTTCCCTTTTATCTCTCTTTTGAGTAGCTTATCTGATTGATTTGATTTGATTCCAAGTTTGGGAATCTGCAGGTTCACTTGGAATATCTAGAGGCAGGTGCAAACATTTTAATCACTTCCTTTTATCAGGTTTGGCGTTTTCTCTTCACTGATTCTACTTCTATGATGGATAGATCTATTTTTAGCGTTTTCTGCTTCAATCCCCAGAATAATTGTTGTTCCTTGTAATTTTTTTCAAGTGATTTTTTTTTTCTAACCTTCGCATAGATTGGCAATGGACAACAGCAATCAACTGCTTATCGATTATAAATTCATTTAGTAGAAAATGCATGTTCTTGAGATGCTAATGAGTTGAAATTACATTTTGCATCTTAAACTTTACTTGGGAATTGTGAACATAGTGTTAAGCACTGGCCAATCCTGAGTTGGATCGGCCGATACAACTCGGGACTATTCATGATCCCAAGCCAATCCCAAAAATTGCTAAAGTTCTCTAACTCAGTCCGAAACCGAGTCAGATCGGACGATCCAGACAATCTGACTCGACTTGTCCCTAGCCGATCCCGAAAATTCCTAAAGTTCTCTGCCTCAGTCCAAAACCGAGTCAGATCGTCCGATTCAGATGATCTGGCTCGGTTTCAGACAAGTCAGATCAGACGATCCATCATCCGACACCCGTAAAAAAATTTATGATTTTTTTCCAAAAAAAAGAAAAAGAAAAAATGAGCCATGTTTGGATCCGCCGATCCCGAGTTGGATCTCCGATTCAAATCGTTATCAGACCGGGACGATCCTCCATCCGATACCGAGTTTAAACATTATGATTGTGAATAATCCCTAAAATTTGAAGAAAAGCTAACAGATTGATTTTCTATTCCTTTTCAACAAAAGTAATGGTGCTAAATCTTATCCACCAAAATTCTGTGCTGAAGTAGCTCTAATTGGCACTAATATTCTTTCTCAAATTCTCCATACACCTTAATTTTTTGATCTTCCTACAAATTTTACCTCACGGATGCAATGTTGTAGTTCAATATTGGGATGGACATTGCCTCCTTTTATTTTCCCTTCTTGAGTTGACACAGGCCACTATCCCAGGATTTTTTTTCCAAAGGACTGACCATTGAAGAAGGGGAAATTCTACTTCGAAAGAGTGTCAAATTAGCTTGTGAAGCTCATGATAGTTTCTGGGATTCCATAATAAAGGTTCCTGAACATTGTTCGAACCCAGCTTTGGTGGCAGCATCTATTGGAAGCTATGGAGCTTATCTTGCTGATGGTTCAGAATATAGGTACCTCTTCAAACTTTCTTGACAATCAAAAAATGATGTTCATTCATTTACATTAATTAATTTCTTGGTATATTCAACTATTCTGAATTGCTACTTTGTTTTTGTGCTTTATGCATCCAGTGGGTGTTATGGTCCGGATGTGAGTTTGGATAAGCTGAAGGATTTCCATAGGCGCCGATTGCAAGTCCTTGCGGGAGCAGGTCCTGACTAGCTTGCTTTTGAGACCATTCCCAATAAACTCGAAGCTCAGGTATGCTCCTTCACCATCTGGGTGTTATGGAGTTCTTTATGTTGTTAAGTGGTGGATGAATATTCTGAACGAATTAGATCAAATATTGATTTTGTTTCCTACATTCAGACTGTTGAGCAAAATAAATAAGATTTTGCTTTCTTAGTTGCATGTAATCCTCTCATCATCATGGTTCTAAATATCGTATCGTATCGCCCGTATCGGGCGATACGTATCGCGTATCGACTTAGTCGATACGATAA
>JAUPMG010008784.1:0-15759 GCA_031762675.1 Pachysandra terminalis | reverse complement strand
CACCGGGGACGCCAACCTTTACCGTAATTCACCCACTTGTACAGGATGCCGGAGATTCCATTACCGACGATATCGTTTATCTTCAAGTCTCGGCAATCTCCAAATAACAGTTGCGGCTGCGGCTCATGCATCGAAGACAACCGCAAAGACGAGTCAATCCCCGACGGCACCGTTCTATGAATCAAACGCCCGTAATCACCGGCGATGCTGTTGCCGCTATTATGATTTTGATTCCCGCGAAAGCCATTGCTAGAACTATTTTTGTTGCTTCGATCAGAATGAGGAGATAATTTAAGGCTAAAATTCACGGAATTGGATCTGACGTTTATTGCAGAGTGAGGCATGTCGAGGAATTCCGTCACTGGAGAAGACGACGTCACCGGATTACGGTCCGAAACGGTGGAGACGCAGCAGAAAGGATGCATTAGAAGAAGAAACAATCAGATATTCTGATCATTCTGAATCAGTCAACCACAGTAACCAAGGAATCGCCAGAAAAACATATGGCATGTGATCGAAGAAGCGGTGGCTCAGGTGGCGGAGATGGTGGTGACTCGCCGGAAAACTCAGCGGAGGTTTTATTTTCCTTCGACGAGTTAAAAAATATTATTGGAATGGAAGCGGGGTCCTTTGCGTAATGTACGCAAACAATTGCATAAACAATAATTTCTATTTAAAGGCTTAAATATATATATACAAATTTTTGTATATAAGGAATGCCGATTTAGAAAAGTCCGCCTCGCCACGAAACCGACAAATTCGCCGGCGAGTTAAGGAATCCGGTCGTATTTGAGCGGAATCCGACATCGCGACGGCGATATTAGCCGAGGAAGAGCAACTACTTGGAAAGTAATTTTAATTACAAAGCAGTTCGTTGCTATAATGACTCCTCTCTCTCTCTCTCTCTCTCTCTCTCTCTCTTTTTATCAAAAACTCCTCTCTCTCTCTCTCTCTTATATGGAAGAGATTTAGTTCCTGTGTGGATCTGGTGTAGAAGAATATACTTCGTTGCCTGCGAAATTGAATGTGATGGGACCACGTGGATGGGGTGATGTATAGTACGCCTAAGATTGAAAGAGCACGGAAAGATGCACGCGTTTGTACAACGCAACGTGAAGTGGCATTGGAAAGACAAGAAAACACGGAGAACCTTTTTGGTGGTGTACTTGCATTAGTCACTGCGTTTCAAGTGTACGACGTTTTATCTGTTAGATGGATTGGGGGTTTTACACGTGGAGGATGATGTGGAAGTTTGCAAAGCCATAATTCTCTCTCCAGGTGGCAAATTTCGACCATCCTTCCACAAGGAATAAAGACTTGTATGTATAATAATAAACCTAATCTCCCATATACCATAATTTTTTTTTTTTTTGAATCCATGTACCATAATTTTTACTTCTTACATATTGTGACAAATGCAAGATAGAGAATCTTTGACCAAGTCTTTGAAGAGAAGCAAGGTAAAGAAGCTTCTTGATTAAAACCTGTAGCTGATCAAGGAAGATTCTGGCAAGTTGTGCTTAGTTTGACATGTCATGACAAAGATATTAGGAATCACGACCATGGTTTTAAGGATCGGTCCGGATCAGATCGGATCGACCGATCTAGATCCGGATCAGCTAGGATCGGTCCAATCCTAAGCCACGATACAAACTATTGTATCAAGTGGCTTTGGATCGGACTGATCCCCGATACTGATAAGGATCGGCCGATCCAGTTCGATCCGGTCCAATCCGATCCGGTCCAGTCCGATTCAATTCTTTTTTGAATTGGAATTGGATCGGATTGATCCGAGCGATACCGATATGGATCGGCTGATCCGAACCGATCCAATGATTGGATCAGACTGATCCAAAAAAAATTTCTTTTTTTTGAAGAATGATCCAAAACTTGGATCGGACCAGGATCAGCGATCTGGATCGGGATTGACCCGGACCAATCCGATCCAAGCCCCGCGAATTAAAACCTTTGTCAGGACCATAGTTTCTCAGTCTAGATTGGATCGGCCAAGACCGGTCTGATCTCAACTCACGATACAACAATTGTATTGTGAGGCCTTGGATCGGACTGGTCCAACCGATACTGATCCGGACCGGTCCAGTGACTGGATCGGCCGATCCAACCAACTTCCATTTTGTTTAAAGTTGATAAAATAAAGGATCCAATCGGTATTGGCCTGGATCGGTCCGATACCGACCGATCCTGACCGGTATCGCCGATTTAGCACCGGTATCGCCGATTTGGCCGATCCAAAAATTAAAAAAAAAATTAAAGATCCAACATTTGGATCAGACCAGGATCGGTCAATCCAGTACCAGATCAGCGATCCCAATCGGGATCGGCCCAGACCGGTCCGATCCAGGATCCCAAGAATAAAAATCCTAGTCAGGACAGCCAATCTGAAGCTACCCAAAATGGAATTGTGTTATAAACCTATATGAACTCAGCTCAATTGAACTAATGTTTAAATGGGTTTAGATTGATCTAAGGGTAGTAATACACCATAGTACTAATGACCCGGCGGTCTAATTAACCCTATTGGACACGTGGCACCATCTTAATGTGCGTGAGCACGTTTATGAAATATGACCGCAAACACCGTATCAAATTTAAAGTAGTTACCTGTTCCATCTGTTGCTTTACTCGTGTGAACCGCAAACGACGGTTGCACACTGATTGGGCCACGTCAGGTGTACTAATAATTTTTTACCCGATCAAAGATCTCCAACCGTCCTTATCATGTTGAGGTTAACTTCATTAGCAAGTAATCCTACAGAGGACATAACATACACTTTTAACCTGACATGGGCCAACCACCCTCAGATGGTCAATTCACGGTACCCTGAGATGGTCAATTCGTCAGGCTAACCACCACCAGATGGTCAATTCGTTATGGGCTTGTCACCCTCAAAGGACTATGGGCTTGTCACCACTCAAAAGACTTCACATTTGCTAACTTCGAAAGAAATTCTCAGAGAGAATCCTTCGGAGGCATGTTTATACTTTCATCCCCAAGAAATACTTCTGGATTGCTTGTCACCAGTCAAAAGACTTCACATTTGCTAACATCAAAAGAAATCCTCAGTGAGAATCCTTCAAAGGCATGTTTATACTTTCATCCCCAGGAAATACTCCTAGATGATCATTTCTACTGACTTGGAAGGAAATCCTCAGGGAGAGTCCTTTGAAGACCTATTTATACTCTCATCTCCAAGAAACACTCTCGGATGATGACTTTTCTGACTTCAAAGGAAATCCTCAGGGAAGGTCCTTCAAAAGGCCTATTTATATTCCCAGAAGTCACCTTTGAATTACATCTATGGACCTCGAAGGAATTCTTATTATACTTTACCTTAAAGGTATTCCGAAGGAAACATATCTACTTCTGATTTCACTAAGATCAATTCAAAGGCACTCGGATTGGTTGCTTGACCTTATTACCTTAAAGGATTCTAAGATAACTCTTCCTTACAGGGATGATTATCATTAATACGAATCACCTGTTAAGAAATGTAAATCTAAGGTTTCTACATGGGTAATTTGAGAATATACCGGTCACCTTGTGATGTACGCAGTTAGTCTGACTTCCTTCAAAGGGGTACTGATTAAATTACCAAAAAAGGGTTCCTTCGAAAGTGAACTGTCGCGCCCCAAATCTGAGATATAGGATCTCGAGGATTCCAAGAAACCGACTTTCGGACCCACCGCATGGGTACGAATAAACAGCCACAACCTCAACTCTTACCTGGTTGAATCAAAGTCTTACCATAATAAATTATCAGTGGAAGTCTATCAAAATTACCTCAGCCCAACTAATCGTATTGAGCTGTCAACCCACAATAATGTAATCAAGTCTAATATAATCTAGCCCAACCAAAACATGTGGAGCTAACAATCTCATAATCCACATAAAATAAACTGAATAATTCCTATTACAATTCATTGCCCAAACAGGGTCAAACCGATGTAATAATAATAAAATAAAATAAAGTAATGAGTCACATAGTAAGCAAAAAGGGCATCTCAACACCCAATCACCTCTCCAACCAATCCAGATCAACCAAGAGGACCTGTAGAGATAAGGATCAACCGAAGCCTAGTAGAGAAATCCTATGAAACTACAATACTAGCTTTTATGCATGTAAATCAACACAATTCATTTCATGCATTATCAATCATCACGTACTAACATAATCATATGTATGTTAACATGCTGTCATACAATATCTTGTATACTAACATGAATGTCATAATCATCATATACATTTAACATTCACATAAAAATCATACCATATCAAGTTATAACCAGTTGAGAGATCACTATTCCCATAGTCCCATTATGCTAAGGCTACCCACATGATTCTATCATGTTCAAGCAAACAATACAAATATGTACATGGTCCCACCATGTGACACAAGAACAAATCATAGTAGACACATAGTTTAACTATGTTTCACAGCAACACTACATGGTCCCACCATGCTATAGCTAAACAATCACAAAGGCAACATCACATGGTCCCACCATGCTCCGACCCATAAACATAACAATACTACATGGTCTCACCATACTACGACCAACAAAACATTCACAAGGTCTTACCTTGCTACAACCCATAAACAATCACAAGGTCCCACCTTACTACTACGAACTAACACATATCATCTACATAGTCAATCTTTAGGGACATGCACCCACGGAGGAGTTCTCCTGTCTCATTCCTTTAGGGACTCTCACCCATGCTGGAAGCACACCCTTGTCCACATGGTCCCACCATGCTTCTGCCAAGTAACCACAATCACAATTACATTCATGTTCACAATCAATCATGTCAAATCACAACCCATCACAATCAATCAACTCAATGCAAGATATGATGCAATCATGGTTTGAAATGAAGTGCAATGCAATGTAATGCAAGGTGTCACCAGGCCTAGCCCAGTCACGTGCTCATTCAATCATACAAACATACAATCCATCCTATTAGGGACTTTCACTCACAGTGGAAACACCTATCCAAGTTCTTCCTTTAAGGACTTTCACCCACGGTAGAAGCTCACCCATTCAAGTTCACATTTCATTTAGGGACTTGCACCCACGGTGATAAATCACCCTTAATCGAGCTCTATATTTAGGGACTTTCACCCACGGTGTAATCACCCGTATGAGACCTTCCTTTAGGGACTTTCACCCATGGTGGAGTCACCCTTCCACATCATAATCAAGTCATTCATACACAACACAATCACAATCACGGATACTCAAGGTACCCTCAATCAATCACTCAAGTCAAATTCATCATATTCAAACATAAATCAAACAGAAGTCAACCCAAGTCAATCCTAGGTCAACTTTAGAACTATAAGCACTAATCACCCAATCCATTCCTATATGACTAAATCTAATCATACTAGTCTTATATCAAAGTCCTAAGACCTAATTCAAAGCTTTTGAGTTGATTACACCACATATACTCTTCCAATCAATCCAATTATCTAAATTTGTACATTTCCATACACTTCTTATGATTCGTCCAAATATAGATATTTTGCACACAAACCATCCATACAGGCATGTGCAAAACCCAATAGGGATCTTCCCCTTGAAATTTGGGGATTCATTGGACCTCAGTAGCTGTCGAGTGCCCTACCGAAGGTTTCGGTAGCTCAGCTATCAAAGCTTGGTAGCTGGTCCAGAGAGAATTCAATTATTTTCACTTTCGGCATCACCTCGGTAGCTGCGAGTGACCTACCGAAGGTCTCGGTAGCATTGCTACCGAAGCTCGGTAACAAGACCCGAGAGCACACTATTTTACTGGTTTTCGGTATCTAAATCGGTAGTTGTCGAGCTACCTATCGAACGTACAATCTGGGTTAAAATCTAGGTTTTTTATTAGGGTTTTGAACTACAAATCAAACCTAATGGTTTCTAACATTTTAATCACTCAAAATCAATCTCGAAACCCTATACACAATCCTCAAATAACATGTATACAAACCTTGCTCATTCCCATGGATCTAACAAGTAATCAACTAGGATAATTCATGTTTTCCAACCTTCAAATAATCACAGATCTGAACTCATAGATCTAATAAACATACATAAACACATCATCATAAGTAACATGGAGATCAACCAACATGTTTATAGTCTTCCTAAACCCATAGATCTTAAATCTAAGCATGTTAACATCCAAAGTACAAATCAACTATACCTATAGCATTGAGATCATACGTAAATCCAATACCGTAAAAACATAGGAATCCATACCTCTTTTGTGTATTCTTTTTTCTCTATCTTCCTAAACTTTTTAGCCTTATTTCTCCTCCGGTATTGTACTATCTTCTTCATTTCTCTGTTTTCTTTCTCATTCTTTCCTCTTGGTCTCCTCATCTTAGATTTTTATGCAAACCCTCTACACTTGAACTTCCTCTCTCTTTCTCTTTTGGTTTGGACGTCCCTGTCTAGAGACACAGTCTCTCTCCTAGGTTTTAGTCTCTCAACTTAGTAGAACTCTATCTCTTTTATTTGAATTTAATTTAATTTAGTTTGAATTTCAAATAGTTAGAGAATATACGTAAGATAGTTTAAGTAGCTTAATTCCTTAATTAACCTCATTAATTAATTCATTTACCAGCTTAAGTCCCGTTGGGCTTTTATTGAGGTTTGGCCCAATTTGTCCATATTAACTTATGGTCCATATTGTGTAATGGTCAAGCCCAACTAATTAGGTATAGTCCCATAGTTTTACTTAATTATTAATTGGTCCAATCCTACACCAAGTCTTGCAGTAAATCGCACTACATAATTAATAGATTAATTAGGATTAATTCTCTAATCATCCTAGTTGGGTCCAGATCACTACATGAACGAAGGCCCGAACCTTTATTTAAAGATGATTATAATAAATTCCCAAAAACAGCACAAGATGAAACCTTAGCTACTTATATCTGTTGTATATTTTATCTAAGGGGGTTTTGTTTTATTAGGCATGGTGGCATAAGAATGAAAACATTGCTTTTTAGATATTTGTGCATGTTATACATGTCATATGATCCTTGATCTTGTAGAATCTAAAGCAACCTATTACAAAGCAAGTTCACATATTTGAGTGACTCACCCAATTTCCTTATGGAAATAACCTATGTGTGTTGAATGTGCGTTAAATGCGCGTAGACTTGGATATGCATTACTGCCTGGGGATATTTCCAACTGGACACTTATCCGAATGACACTTGTCTTGATCTGAGAGGATATTCCTGGATTCTTTTCCCTATAAATAACAATGCATGTCCTCAAATCAATACTATTGAAACTTTGGAGAAAAGCATTGAGAAGGACCAATCATACTCACGTATAACTCTTGAAAACATGGTATATACAAGGTGTGATAACTCATAATATATTTCCAAACTTATAAAAGAGACTTTGAGTCCCTCGAATTATGAGATTTCTTGCTCTATGGTGTGCATTCTTGTTGACATACCCAGTACTTCAGTATCCCCTCTCCTTGTCTCTTTCTTTGTCTTATTCATTGGTTGTGTTTGAGAGGAAACACTCTTGATAGAACGGTTGCGCAACAATTTAGGCTATCTTGAAACAAGCTCACCATACTTTTATCTCTGTAGATGCAATTGTATTGGTGAATTCTAGCCTTATCAATCAAAGTATTTAAACTCCTGTTTAGTACAAATTCTACATCACCATTTTGGAGACTTCACTGGGGAGTTTGTAGTCATTTCCTTCAAATCATTCCTGTGTTTTAGCTATTATTCCATTGTTTCTCTTTAATGGATCCACCTGCTGCAAATATTGTTCCAGATACGGAAGAAATTCTTGAACAACAGCCTATAGAGGAACTTGTACCCCCTGTTGATGCTTCGACGGCAACAACACCTATTATGGTTGCAAGTCAAGTTCTCTAGGCTCAATTTTCTTCCATTATGGGCAGACCTAGCACTAGTGCTCCACCTAATATTGTCCCCAAAGCATCATATGCAGTGGATTGTTCTTTATCTACACCAGTAGCCTCCAATGCTTCCAAAATCGGCTTTGTCACCAATGCTAATGTGGAAAACCTCCTTTCCAAATCTCAATCAAAGGACACTGAATGGATTGGAAGTGACTTATGCCCCCCTTATCTGGAAGAACTCCTCAATAAACCGTAGCCCTAAGACTAAGAAGCTCATATCTTTCCTTAGTTCTCACGGAAAACGAGGAATGTTAGGGAGCATGTAAGTCCTTTATTGAAGCTCTGGGAGCTTATGCCGGCAACAAAGAACATTACCTTCGTGAATTTTCCAAATCACTCTCATAAAGGGCTTATACTTGGTATAGCCGTCTGGAACTTGGGTCGATTTTTGACTTGGAGGGATATGGTTACCTTGTTCCACCGTAAATTATCTATTACGGAGGAGAAGCTTACCATTATTGGCCTTAGCCGTGGAAAGCAAAAACTGGATGAAGATTTAGTGGTGTATGTCAAACATTTCCGGGACCTTGTGATCACTTGCACCGAAGTAGTTGCTGATGAGAAGTTTGTTAGAATATGTATTAATGGCATGCTGCTTCTCTACTGGGTGCACTTAGAGAACTATGACATCACCAGCTTCACCAAATTATATGTCACACCCCGAATTCAAGATCTGGGATCTTGAGGATATCCAAGGGAATGACCTTCGGATCCAAACACTGGATGCGGCCAAACCATAAAGCCATCCACGTGGTCCATCAGAGATACATTAAATAAACAACGGAAGTCTCATAAAATTTAAAATCATCATTACCCACACTAAATACAACCATAAATAAAATCTTAAACTTAAGAAAGAAACTAAATAAAATCCATAACCCACTTGGCTCCAATACATCTTGTCCAAATTTAAATTAAAAAAGAAAAAAAAATCTCATGGAATCAGCAAACAGCATGCACAGGCTCCATCCACCGATTAAAGTCCAACAACTCATCCTTGATGATAACCTATTTCAAATAGGCGTGAGCTTTGGAGGCTCTATAAGAAAACCAAGGAACTATACTTCTAATTACTTTCACAGTCATATAATAATAATTCACACCACATAAACCCTTATGCTAACATACTTTACATGTCATTCCCATAACGATAATAAATACAATGAATCATACTCATAATCTTGGTAATTAATAACTTTCTCAAATCACCAATCTCATAATCATAGTAACCCACGGCTCTCTCACACACCACCAATCTCATATCCATAATTGTAGTAAACCATAACTTTCTCACACACCACCAATCTTGTACACATCCATCAATCACCAACCAGAACTCCAACAAAAACCACAAAATCAACAATACATGAATATGGGTATGTAGTAAGCATATGATGAAATGGCAAACACACACAAAAATGACAATGAAATGAATGCATGTGATGTATAATGTTCATGATGAAGTGAAGTGTATGAAATGAATGCAAGTGTGAGGTGTAATGCCTAGCCTAACCATGAAATCAAATCTCACATCTCTTTTAGAGAATTCTACCCAAGGAATGTGATAACACATAAACTTGACCATTTCCTTTCAAGGATTGGATGCTCAAAGGTAGGAAACACCATAAAACATTTCCTTTTGGGGGATTATTGCCAATGGTAGAAACCACCCTCTTCCTTTCAGGGATTGGTTGCCCAAACAGGCAGGAATAGTCATAAAACATTTTCTTTCAGTGATTGGATTCTCAAAGGTAGAAATCACCCTCTTCCTTTCAGGAATTGGATACCCAAAGGCAGGAATAGCCATAAGACACTTCCTTTCAAGGATTGGATACCCAAAGACAGGAATATCCATAAGACACTTCCTTTCAGGGATTGGATACCCAAAGGCAGGAAAAGCCATAAAACAAACTCATTCATAAACATTCTCAATAGACCCTCCTAGGAATTCTGAAAAACACATAGTGATCACTCTGGGATCACTCTAAAACTCAAACATATAGTTATCACTCTGGGATGACTCTTAAACTCATACATACCAACGCTTGGGTCACATAGGGACCATACACAACATGCATGTGTGTCTAATGCATTTCATGTCCACATCATAAGCATCTCATACACAATCATATCTCATATAAATCTTACTTCAAACACTCTCATAAAACAAAATACACTGTATCATGTCACAACACACCATAAACTAAGGCAATCAAGCATATTGTTGCACAAAACACTACACACACTTCAATACGCAAAACCAACACCATACACAACCTCACTAGGCCAAGACACAGCTGCCCACCTGAATTGGGACACATTGGGCTTCCGTCCCTCTTCAAGGTCGACCCCCAGGTGGACCGAAGGTTTCAATCCCTCCCTTTTTGATCACCCCCAGTTTCGGTCTCTTGTCCAGAAATTTAGGACCCCTTTTTATAGTTTTTGGTCGACCCCCAGCTCGACCGCAATTCATATAAACCCATAAATTCACCAAACATTCATAGTCATTCGAACATTACATATTTCATCATAAAAATACTAATCAAACGCCCAAAAATACACTTTTCATATCAACTTCATCATTTCTAGCATTCTACACATTAAAGCATATACGTATGCACAAATGAGAATATTAGGTCATAAGATCAACATATTTTCATGATATAAACATTCACATCATTAAACACATACAAGCCCTATGCATCTTAATTCATTCTTTCATTAATACTTGTCATCCTTCATGCTAGTTACTTCTAGATCAACATTCACACATAGTCCTTACTATATTCCTATGAAAATAACTAGACGAAGCACCAAGGAATCCTACCACTTTTCCAAGTTTTCTCTGCAGATTTTTATCAATGAGAAGATCACCAAGTCTCCAACCTTTCCTTATCCTTTCTTCCTTCTCCTCTCTTTTTCCTTAGCCTTTCTTTCTCCTCTCTCCTCTTCTTCTTCATCAACACAGAAATTTCTCAGATCTAAGTTTTCTCCACCTTTGGTCATGTTCTACAAAGCAAGGAACTTTCCTTACTCACGTCCTCTTACATGGAAGGAAGTTGAGGGAGTTAAGTTACTCTCCCTCTTTCCATTCAGTTACTTGAAGTTCAAATAAATAGAAAAGGCTAAATTGCTCTTACCTCAACTCATGGGCCATATGGCCAGCTCAAGCCTATGTTCCCATAGTAGGCCCAAGCCCAACTCTTGAAGTCATTAAAATCACATAAGCATCCTAACACTTTCCTTTAATTACATATAAGTCCTAAATTGCTAATCTTATTACAATTAAGTCATATTCTGTAAATTAAGACCTTTGATTCCATATAATTGCCCTCAAGGATTAATATTTATTAAATCATAATAATTATGATTTAGGGTCAGGGTCACTACAATCCACTCCCTTAAAAGAAATTTCGTCTCGAAATTGGCAAACCTTAATCCGTTAACAAGTATGGATATCGCTTTTGAATCTCAGACTCTAGCTCCCACTATGCTTCAGATCCATCATGATGATTCCATTGCACTTTCACAATTGGGATAGTCTTCATCCTCAATATCTATTCCTTCCGATCCGTAATCCTCACTGGTGACTCTTCATAAGACACATCCTTCCGGAATGGTAATTCTTTCAAGTCTATAACATGTGATGGGTCTGGTTCGTACTTCCTCAATAGAGAGACATGGAAAACCTTATGGACTGTACCAATCTGAGGCGATAGTGCGAGACGATAGGAAACACTTCCCAAGCGTTCTAATATCTCGAATGGTCCAACGAAACGCGGTGCAAGCTTTCCTTTCTCACAAAACCTCATGACACCTTTCATTGGCGAGACCTTTAGAAACATCCGATCGCCAACGTTAAACTCTAGATCCCGTCTTCTACGATCTGCATAGCTCTTTTGACTACTCTAGCTGCTAGTAATCGTTCTTGAATTATGTTCACCTTTTTCGTAGTTTCTTGGATGAGCTTTGGTCCAAGAGCACTACTCTCCCTCACATCTGTCCAACAGACAGGGGACCTACATGTCCTCTCATAAAGTGCCTCAAATGTAGCCATGCCGATGCTCGATTGATAACTGTTGTTTTACGAAAATTCAGCCAAATGGAGATGATCAGTCCAACTTCCTTTAAAATCTATCACACAATCTCTAAGCATATCCTCAAGCATTTGATTAACCCTCTCCGTCTGTCCATCTATTTGTGGGTGGAAGGCGGTACTGAAATCTAGCTGTGTACCCAAGGCCTTTTGTAAACTCGCCCAAAATTCAGATGTGAACCTCGTATCTCGATTAGAGACTATACTTGTCAGTACCCTGTATAATCTTACTATCTCCCAAATGTACTATCATGCCAAATCATCTCTAAATGCTACAACCCGTACCGGTAAAAAGTGAGCCGAATTGGTCAACCTATCCACAATCACCCATATTGAATCATTTCCAGTGTTGGACTTAGGCAACCCCATGATGAAGTCCATGGTCACTTTCATTCTGAGATAGGCAATGGATGAAGCAAATCGACTATCCTCATATATTCTGCCTTAACTTACTGACAAGTGAGGCACCGTGCCATGAATTGAGCTATATCTCCCTTCATTCCCGACCACCAGTATACTTTCCTTAAGTCATGGTACATCTTAGTACCTCTTGGATGAATTGAGTATCGAGACTTGTGAGCCTCCTCTAAAATCTCATTCCGAATAGACTCGTCACTAGGAACACAAAGTCTTCCCCTGAATCTGATCACCCCGTCAATCTATACTAACCAGTCAAGCTTCGTCTCATCTGTTGCCAACAATTGTAAATTCTTATCCGATTTTTGTCCCTCTGAAATTATGTCCAACAGAGATGATCTAGCCACCAGACTGGATAGTAGCCCATCACTATTCCTCCCACCAGATCTAATGTTCAAAGAACTGAAAGCTTCTACTGGACTTTGCTCCTGCCTCATCAAAAAGGCTAATGTACTTCGAGGCTTCCTTCTCAAGGCATCTACGACCATATTTGCTTTCCCCAGATGATACTGACGCGTAGTCACATAGTCGTGCACTAACTCCATCCATCTTCGTTGCCTCATATTCAGCTCTTTCTGAGTGAATAGGCACTTCAAACTCTTGTGATCAATGAAGAGATTGAAATCTTCCCCATACAGATAGGGTTTCCACAACTTCATTGTAAATACCATAATGGCTAGCTCCAAGTCATGAGTAGGATAATTGCACTCATGAACCTTGATTTTCCTAGATATATAGGCTACCAGTTGTCCTTCTTGCATTAGCACACACCCCAAACCCATCAATGAGGCCTCTATATAAACGGATAATTTCTTACGCCTGACCGGAATCACTAGGACAGGGGCTGAAGTTAACTTGTTCTTTAGTTCCTCAAAAGCAGCCTCGCATCGGTCGTCCTAACAAAACTTGACATCTTTCTTCGTTAGATTAATGCAGATATCTTAGAGAATCCTTCAATGAATCTTCGATAATACCCAACTAACCCAAAGAAGCTTTGAATCTCAGCCGCATTCTTAGGCCTCTCCCTACTTAACAATGCATCTACCTTGGAAGGGTCCACTGAAATTCTTGAATTGGACACTACATGTCTTAACAACTTAACTTCATCCTTCTAGAAGTCACACTTGTTGAATTTGGCATAAACTTTATGTTCTAAGAGTGTTGTTAATGCCATACTCAAGTGTTCTTCATGTTCTTCCCATGCCTTAAAATAGATCAGGATGTCATCCTCGAAGATCACCATGAACTGATCCAAATAAGACCTAGATACTTTGTGCATCATGTCCATGAAGGCAGTAGGTGCATTCTTCACACCGAATGACATCACTACAAATTCATAGTGCCCGTATCTGGTCATGAATATCGTTTTCTGCACATCACACTCCCTATTTCTCAACTGGTAATATCCTGAGCTCAGATCGATCTTCGAGAAATATTGTGCTTCTCTCAACTGGTCAAAAAGTTCATCAATTCTAGCCAAAGGGTACTTGTTCTTGATGGTGACCCAATTCAGTTGCCTATAGTCGATGCATAACCGCATTGACCCATCCTTCTTCTTTACAAATATCACTGGTGCTCCACACGGTAAGACACTCGGTCTTATGAAACCCAATTTCATTAGTCTGTCAAGTTGCTCCTTGAGCTCTCTCAATTCCATTGGTGCCATACGGTAGGTGGCCAATGAAATTGGAGCAGTGCCAGGCACTAACTCGATACTGAATTCTACCTCCCTTAAAGGCAGTAATCCAGGTATCTCTTGGAATACTTCAGCAAAATCTCAAACTGTCGGAATTTCCTCCAAATATAACTCCTTACTCTCCTCCATTAAACCCAAAAAATTTATTTTATAAACATCCTTCTGGTTTCCCAAAACTCTTACGCTCTCACCATCAAGGAATTCAAACATAACTATTTTCTCAAAACAGTCCACCCTGGCATGGTAAGTGACGAGCCAATCCATGCCAAGGATTACATTGATGTCTGACATGGTCAACACTACCAAATCAACCTCCAAGTTGAGATCTCCTACTCTCAGTCTAAACATGTCCAACTAAGTGTAACTACTCCTCCAGCTGGATTCATAATGCACAAAGGTTCATTCATTAACAATGGTGTAAGACTCAACATATGCATGAATTGAGCAGAAATAAAAGAATGTGTGTCACCCAAGTCAAATAATACGTGTGCAGATGAATGAAAAATAGTCAATGTACCTTCTACCACTGCATCCGTAGTCCCATTATCCCTCTAGACTATCCCATCTGTCAAAGCATGGACCTATCCCTTCAAAGGTGGTCTGTTATCAATCCTAGGTCCTTGAACCTCAGCTCGGCTCGGTTCATGACAGAACTTCTTCATGTGTCTGACCTTACCATAATATTGGCAAATCACTGGAGGTCTCTGTTGTATATACAGAGCTGTTATAGGAGCCTCAGTCCCTGTACCCGACCTAGCCACAACTTCCCTCTGATGATGGTCATCAGATCTGACCCTCTTATCTCCACGGTGGTCATTGGGATGGAACCTTCCCCGGTCTAGCCTGGAAGTCTCCCGTTGCTAGGCGGACAAGTCGTTGTCGCTCTCGACCCTACGAGCAAATTCCAGGACTTGAGCGTAAGTCTTGAAACCGTATGAGACAACTTTGGCCCTGATGGCAGGTTGCAATCCTTCCTCAAATTTAGCAGCTTTCTCCTCCTCAGTAACAACTACATGGGTGCAAAGCCAGCTAGCATTACAAATTGCCCCTCGTAATGAGCCACCGAATGTGAACCTTGCTCTAGCTTAAGGAACTCAGCGGCCTTTTGTCTCTTGTAGCTACTTAGGAAGTACATATCAAATTATTACCTCCGGAACTCCTCCCAATCATTAACCTCTCCTTGGGATCTTTACACCATTTCCCACCAGTAGTAGGATTTCCCTTTCAACATAAACATTGTCAACTGTACTTTCTGGTCCGTTGGTCAACCCATAACCCGAAATATCTTTTCCATTTTTTACATCCAATCTTAGGCCCACATCGGCTCTCCTCTCCCATCATAAGATGGTGGTGACAACTTCTTGAACCTCTCCAACCATGTTATCCCCCCTCCATTTCTTTGAGTCAATTGTGTTTGTCTCATATCCTGCTCCCTCTAGAGAGAGGCAGCCATGTCCCCAAGCACCTGATAGACTCCAGTCAACTAAGGATCAACATGCACGCTCGATGAACCCTCGTCCGCAGCATGATATCATCTACCTTCAGTCATCTGCACACACATGGTGACAAGTCTCTAA
>JAUPMG010008775.1:0-10785 GCA_031762675.1 Pachysandra terminalis | reverse complement strand
AAAAATACTATAACAAACATAAAAAATACAAAACCAAAAAAATTTACAGCATTTACATTTAAAATGACAACCCCCCCCCCCCCCCCCTCCCCCAAAAAAACAAAAGTAATTAAATAAATAAATAAATAATTAACAATAAAATATAAAATATATTAAAAATTCAATGAAGATGTCACTATGTGATCCAACGTTTAAATTCTCGGGATTGGGGATCGGACCGGTCTACATCGACTGTACTGTCTGATACCGTTCGATCTGGATCCGATACAAAATTTGTGCCGCCTATTTTTTTTTAAATTAAAATAATTTTTGGATCGGTCAAACCGGAAGTACTAGTCATCGGACTGACAATATCGATTGTCGAACCATCACAATCGATCAGTACTGGACCGGTCTCAGTCCAATTTATAAATCTAAAAAAAAAAAAATAGACCGATTGTATCGATTGGTTCGTACCAATATAGGTTGTACCGATCCGGTCCAGAGCCTCATGATACAATAATTGTATCATGGCTTAGGACCGGACTGGTCCTGACTGATCCTGGTACGGATCGGATCGGTCCTGGCCGATTCCAATATGGACTGGATCAATCCGATCATTGAAACCTTGCTCTAATCAGTGGAAAATGCTTGAAGGTTTGTCCCCAGGTCCTGGAATCAAATCCCGCCTTCACCCGTGTAAAAAATTGCTAAGTCCTTTTATCATGAACCCTAACCCATTTTTTAGACTTTGTAATCCAAGAACGGGACCAATCCGAAGACCTTTGATTGATTGATTAATAGAAAAGCCAACAATTAATTGGACGGTTACGATCATTCGATCCATAAGCCGACGACGCACCCTACCCTAATCCAACCCAAACAACTATTAAACTAAATTAGGCTGTGTTAACTATAGATTAACAGTAGATCTAGTGTGCATAAAGCTATATACTTTTGTTGTTGTGCTTCTCATTATTATATCATGTGATTTAAGGCATCATCTTAATTGCTACTTTAGTATACTTTACACATAATATGGAGTTGTTTTAACCCAAACTTTATTTTTGAGGTAGCTTTCACCAGCCATGATTATAACACCTAAAGGCACTGCAACCCTTACAGGAATCCTGCAATCCTCTAAACAAAATCAAATTAAAAGCCCTCTCTTTTTCCCTCTTTCAACCAAAAAAGTCCAAACAAAGAGCAACATTTTCTTGACTTTTAATTAAAAGTTCATAACAAACACTTAAATAAAGTGCAATGCAAACCCCTCTACATACCTTAATCCTGCATGGTTATGTAACTTCCACCTTACTCCACCCTCTTCCTCTTCAAAACCTGTGTGTATGTGTGTGTTTGAGGGAGAGAGGGAGAAAGGTATTTTTAATCAACTTCTCTGCAGAAAAGTCACACTTGTTTGGTGTTTGAACATATCCTACCTTGTTCATTAACATAAAAATTTGATTTTTGGGAGGGAAACTTGTTCTTTAGTAAGATTGGGGCTGAAGATCTTCTGGTGAGACTCCCTTGGGCTGAATTGGTGTTCTTTTGACAATATGGGTGTTGCTACTGTTGGTGAATTGAAGCCAAGTATCTCCGGTAAGAGGTCGTTTCGTCCGAGCGCAAGTACAAGGCATGCCACTGAATGGTATTCTTCTTCTTCATCTTCTTCTTCTTCTTCTTCTTCTTCTTCATACTTCAAAATCTCTGTTTCAGTCTGTTTTTGATTCAAAAAAAGTCATTCAGTAATATAGTAGCTGCAGCCAGATACTGCATTAAACAAGTTTTGAAGATTGGTTTTGGACATTCTTTAAATTTTGAGTTTGTGGGATTTAGATGGAGCAAATCAAATATTGAGAAACAGATGATTTTATTTTACTATTAATTATGAGCATAGATGTTGTGTGTGGTTATATCATATATTATCGTTACTTGGGAAGTTGAAATGGTGATAAGAGCAATCCCAACTTAAACTAACACTGCAACAAAAAAAATAAAAATTACTTAATAAATTTTCATGCTATTTTACTATTTCATCTCATCAAATTTGGTCCTTCAGATTCACTCTGAAAAAAAAATAAAAAACAAAAAATTGGCCATTTAGGATTGAATGGTTTTCTTCCCAAAAACTTTCCATAGTTTAGTAGAAGATGGATTAGGTGACAGAGAAATGATATTCTGGGAATTAGTAGTAAAATTCTTGGAAGAATTTCAACAAGAACAGCTTAATTACCTCAGCACCTCTTGAAGTCTAAGTCATTGTAGACCTTACCTTCTACTTGTAGTAGCGTGGCACGACAGCTCCACGATATCCTGTGACCTTGAAGTTGCGATCATCGTACTCTTAACGACAACGCCACGAGGCTTGACCCGTGAAATCCTTCTCAACCTGCACAGTAAAATTAGCCTCAGGCATCAGTAATTCTGTAGTTTTCCTTCTTGATGATGCTCTCAAAGCTGTAGAGGAAGTTGTACAACAGTAAGAAGAAGAATATGACAAAGCTTGCAGTTGGTGCAAAGAATGCAACAAACAAGGTAGCTTTCTAATAAATCCAAAGAGGACCAGATGGTACCTGTCTCATTCCCTTCAGCGGGTCCATGTGAAATAAGTTTCAGTAAGGCTAGGCTCAAGCAATGCCAGTTATGCAATCTTCAATTCAGCTTTCCACCATCAGTTTAACTCTAGCCTTATCTTTTTGCATTGTTTAACCCCTGTGAAGGCCCATTCATTCTTTTAACAGTCATGTACCTCAGTCTGGCCCATGTATTTTGAATAATAAATCAAGATTGAATCAAATGAATGAACGTTTCTCTAACTGAATCAAAAATCTGTTTAATGGGTATGACCTTGTGGGTTCAAAACAAAGATTTCCTGCAAGGTTGTTGAGAAATTGGCATTAACAAGCATGTATGCCTGCTTTTTTTTTTTTTTTTCTTCCTCTCGGTACGAGATCTTTTCTCGTTTCTCTGTGATGCCGAATTCTAAGATTTTTCTTGTTGCAGGCCGGTTTCTGACGTTTCCAGTGATCTTACTGTTGAAATAGGAGCAACAAGTTTTTCACTTCACAAGGTGAGAAGAACTTGGTTTGGCAGCTCTAGTTTTGTTTTTTGATTACTACTTTCTTCTCCCAGTTTCATCCTTCATGGGTGCGAAACAAAGAGAATTTCTCTTAAATAATTCTTCATTCGGTCATGATATATACGTTTTTTTTTTCCAGTTTCCTCTTGTTTCTCGGAGCGGAAAGATACGAAAACTGTTGTTAGATGCAAAAGATTCCAAAATTTCAAGGATAAATCTTCCTGCAGTACCTGGTGGACCAGTGGCATTTGAGCTAGCTGCAAAGTTTTGTTATGGAATCAACATAGAGATAACACTATCAAATGTCGCCATGCTACGGTGCGTATCTCATTACCTGGAAATGTCAGAAGAGTTTGCTGAGAAGAATCTTGAAATAAGAACTGAAATATTTCTAAAGGAGGTTGTGCTCCCAAACATATCAAACTCGATATCCGTTCTTCACCGCTGCGAAACCCTCTTACTTGCAGCAGAAGAGGTCAACATGGTTAGCAGGATTATCAATGGAATTGCAAATACTGCGTGTAAAGAACAGCTTACTTCTGGGTTATCCAAATTTGAACAGAATTCCCCAATCAAACCCATTACAAACATGGAAATAGAAACCCCCTCGGATTGGTGGGGAAAGGCGCTCACGGTGCTTAATCTAGATTTTTTCCAACGGGTTCTTTCTGCAGTAAAAACCAAGGGTCTGAAACAGGACATGATCAGCAGGATCTTGATAAACTACGCGCATAATTCTCTTCAAAGTCTTGTTATCAGAGACCCTCAATTGGTTAAAGGGACCTTCTTGGATGCAGAATTGCAGAAGAAACAAAGGATCATTGTTGAAGCCATAGTTAGTTTACTACCTACCCAATCAAGAAAGAGTCGGGTACCAATGGCATTTCTTTCGGGCCTGTTAAAAACTGCAATAATGGGGTCTGCATCTGCTGGTTGCAGAGCGGATTTAGAGAGGAGGATTGGATTGCAACTAGACCAGGCAATACTCGAAGACATCCTCATCCCAGCAAACCCAAATGGCAATAACCATCACCCACTGTACGATACAGATGCAATAGTGAGGATCTTCTCCATCTTCCTAAACTTGGACGAAGACGACGATGATGAGAACCACTTGAGGGATGAAGGTGAACTGGGTTATGATTTTGACAGCCCCGGATCTCCAAAACAGAGTGCAATTCTTAAGGTATCAAAGCTACTAGACAATTATCTGGCAGAAATTGCATTGGATTCGAACTTGTTGCCATCAAAATTTGTTGCACTAGCAGAATTACTTCCAGACCATGCCCGTGGAGTTTATGATGGACTCTACAGAGCTGTTGATATCTTCTTGAAGGTAAGATTCAGTTCTCACATAATCCTATTCTAACATGCTTGGTTTTTGTTAAGAACCACTTACTCTAAAAGCTTAAGCTGTTAGAGAACGGCACAACAACGTATATCAAATGGTTCAAGGGTTTTTTAGTGTTAGGGAATGCACACTTTGCATATTGTGATTTGGTGCCTTGACTAAGTCATATTATGGTTTGCACATACTCTTTAAGAGTTATTGTATTTGAGTGATTTTTTCAAACTGACTTCTCCTATTGCCCAAAATACCCTTCAAATATTTCTCTAATATTGCATTTTAGTCCCTGACTCATTTTGGAGAGAAACCCCAAATAAACCCTTCTTCTTCTTCGTTCCTCTTCTTCAGAGATTGTTAAAAACAATAACAAGTCTGGTTCTTGCAACTAAAAATGCACAATAAATCGTAGAAGAAGAGTCTGGTTCTATGTTTAGAGGATCGATGCTACGAGTTTGAATTTAAAAGATTCATCTGGGTCCCATATAAGAATCTCCAAGTTCGATTTTGCTGTCGAGAAAGAGCAAGAAATTGTAATAAGCCAGTTGGATTTCGTCTCTAAATCCGATAATGGCGGCTTGAAGATTGTCAAGTGTTTGTATGAACCTGAAAATATCAATGAAGGTTTCTCAAAATTGAAAGAAAAGCAAGAAATTGACGAAAATAAGTTGGATTTTGCTTTTGGATCTGTTGACAAGGCAAAGCAAGAAATGGGGAGAATGAGCTGGGTCAAGAAGAAGAAAGACGAAGAACGAAGAAGAAGGGTAAAAAGAACGAAGAAGAAAAAGAAGAAGAAGGATTTAGATTTGGGGTTTCTCTCCAAAGCAAGGGTCGAGAAGAAGAAGGTTTTAGATTTGGGGTTTCTCTCCAAAACGAGAAGAAGAAGAAGGGTTTATTTGGGGTTTCTCTCCAAAACGAGTCGGGGACTAAAATGCAATATTAGAAAATATTTGAAGGGTATTTTGGGCAATAGGAGAAGTAAGTTTAAAATAATCACTCAAACACAATAACTCTTAAAGAGTATGTGCAAACCATAATATGACTTGGTCAAGGCACCAAATCACAATATGCAAAGTGTGCATTTCCGTAACACTAAAAAACCCAAGGTTCAACACCCTCCCGCACGTGCGGGCTCTGCATGGGAACAACACATCTGTGGGAGAATACAAGGGCATCGAGGCAAACACACACCATATACACCTGCACAAAAACAACACATCCGTGGGAGAACAAACGCACAAACACATACCCCCGGGATTCGAATACTCAACCTCCCGCTCTGATACCATCTCAAGAACCACTTACTCTAAAAGCTTAAGTTGTTAGAAAATGGCACAACAATGTATATCAAATGGTTTCACACCCTCCCGCACGTGCAGGCTCCGCACGGGAACAACACATCCGTGGGAGAAAACAGAGCACTGAGGCAAACACAACACCACACACACCTACACAGAAACAACAAATCCGTGGGAGAACAAAAACACAAACACATACCCCCAGGATTCGAATACTCAACCTCCCGCTCTGATACCATGTTAAGAACCACTTACTCTAAAAGATTAAGCTGTTAGAGAATGGCTCAACAATGTATATCAAATGGCTCAACAGTTTTCTTTATAGATCTTTCCCCACAAGGTTTTAAACACCATTTTTTATGTTCCTACATACAGGTCCATCCTAATATTAAGGACTCCGAACGCTACCGATTGTGCAAATTTATTGATTGTCAGAAACTATCTCAAGAAGCATGTAGCCATGCAGCTCAGAATGAAAGGTTACCTGTGCAGATGGCAGTCCAAGTGCTGTACTTTGAGCAAATCAGACTACGAAATGCGATGAATGGGAATCACAATCAGTTTTTCTTTGGAGCAATCAATGCCCAATTCCCTCAACGTTCGAGCAGCGGTGCAGGCAGTGGAGCTATCTCACCTAGAGATAATTACGCATCAGTGAGAAGAGAGAACAGGGAGCTGAAACTCGAAGTTGCAAGGATGAGGATGAGACTAACTGACCTAGAAAAGGATCATGTCTCAATGAAACAAGAGCTTGTAAAGTCCAATCCTGCTAATAAGATTCTCAAATCATTCACCAGAAAACTAAGCAAGCTCAATGCCCTATTCAGGATAAAAGACATCAAGACTATGGGTTCTAGGGCTAACTCTGAAACTCGGTTTCTGTTTCAGAAAAGAAGACGCCATTCTGTTTCATGACCATATATATGAGTTTGTAAGATTGTATAGTGTTATATTGTGCTTGTGTTGTATGTCAGGTTGATAGGAGACTACACTTGTTTTTAAGTGATATCACTCCCATTTTCAAGGGGTAACTCCCTTGTCTGAAGTGTGTGATAAACCACTTGTAGGGCTTTCATAAAGAGAATATAGTAACTGAGGCATCATTTCTTTCAACTAAAGATCATACTATTATATTCTTGAAATGTTCTAGCCTTCAATATATGGTAATAAATTGAGAAGTACTAACATAGAGGCTCCCTAGCTAATGGTTAACAGCTTCTGATCAAGGTTCTAAATTTCGATTTTGCCTGAGATTTTGCCAGGGGAGCATGGCGATTTACCAGAGAAATCTTAGGAGTAACTTTCATCAGAAAACTTGAGAAGCAATTTTTGTTCTAAAGTAGTAATACTTGTTTTAGAACAAGGGAAAAATAAAGGTCTAGGTACAACAGCTCCGCGGATCCTACACTACAAACAAATTAATACACTCAATATGACTAACATCATGCATATAACTCAACTGGCAAAGACTTTAAATTCAAATCAGACAGAAGTAGAAGGATCTCATCTTTATATCTCACATAACTGGCGCGGTTGGCAACACCAGTAACTTATGTTGATTCCTTAGATCCTGTCTGTCTTGAAAGGATATCCACCACTTCAAACTTCAACTTCTGTCAGCTTACACTGCAAGATGTATCAAGTCCAAAGTTACACTAGTGCAGTAATTTGATAATCTCATACATGATGTAAGCTGTAAAAAGGAGACAACGAAGAATTCCAATCAAAGGTTTTGGGCTCAGTTCCATGTTTTTATGTGCATCTCCATGGTCTATCTTCGCCATCAAATTTGTTAAGCCTTCCATGCTGCTGATATCCAAATCCTTCCCCTTGCTCAGGCATACTGATAGTTTTGCAAATTGCCCCTAAACTTTGCCTTCTATGTTAGGTGTTTCAAGAGAATATCAAATTTGAACTTGGTTTTGATTCACTATAACTTGGTCATCATTCACAAATATCAAGTCCAGTTTTTTTTTTTTTTCAAAAAAATAAATGTGTGGATAAGGTCTAAAAGTGTTTGTTTTAGATGTTCCTGATGCCTGATTTTTTTTTCTTTTCCCAAGCATGTGCCTCGATCGAATGTATGGTATTTAGACTCAGATAGGATCAGGTATTTGTAAGGAACTGCTTATCAGATTAGGAAGTCACAGATCCAAGTTTGGTTTGATTATCGCTAGTTTAACAAGCAACGAAACTAAACTACGAAAATCATGTGTGCGTGTACACACACGCACACATGATACACATTGAAAAAAGACAAAAGAAACAGAAAACAAGTATTCAGATTTTCCAAAGCCAAATTGTGCAGAAATGAAAACAAGCAAGCCAAACAGTACAAATTTTTTGACCCCCAAGGAACATTCCATTAATAACCTCCTCGACAAGTTATTAACATCTTGACATCAAATATAGTAGAATTACTAAACACTTTTATTACAAAAAATAACTTCTCCAGTTGGTAAAGCATCCATGTCTTTGAAAGAGGAAGCTACTCCATCCCAAATCGACGCTGCAATCATTTCTGCATTAGAAAGGAATAAATTAACACAAAGACTTGTCTTAAACATCTCGCATACAAAATTAGAATCCACAGGTGTAGTGTCTAACCAGAAAGATAAGGAGACTATCGACTGGCTCAACGATGTCATGTAACTATCCACCATCTCTTGTGCACTGAGAGCTACAATACCTTTATGATCATCCTGATCCTCAAGCATTGCATGTATCTATCCCAAGTAATATGATTCCTCCATAGAGACCTGAATGGATGATAGCACTTTCAACAAATTTGTGCTGGTAAAGCCCCACAAATTCCACTGTAAAAATTCATAAAACATGTCAAGCAGGACCAAGGCGAATATGCATGTGCTATAATTCATTGTCTAATTAACCAGGTAAACGGGTGTATATAATTTGGTTCCTCCAAATGAAGAAAAGACGTGTTAAGTTAAATCTTATCTTACCAACATATAATTAGCATTAGAACAAGAATACATGGACTACTTCCACTGAGGCCATTTGATTGATTCTGTTGAACCCTTCCTTATATTTGATGGGCCAAATTTGTCTTTGGAATCATGCCACAATCAAGTTGTCATTTGTAATGCAAGACATTGAGCAGTCAAGTCGGAAAAAGAAAGAGGGAAAACATCTTAAGTAGCTGCATTGGAAAATGTCTAGTTACAATAAGTTTTTTCCTAGATTTTCAAATCGCTCTCTACCTGTTTCTTGTCATGGAAAAATGACCAAGATATATGGTCCCAGTTCAGAAAAGACAAAGTGCTACAAAATATACCTCACCGACAATCACAGTGTCACCTTCTTTGACCCCAAGTTTGATGAGAGATTTATTCACGCCACATGCCTCAAGAACATGTTGGAACCTTCTGAGGGATTCTGAATATCTGTTCCAGATTTGCAAACATTTTATTCTCAGTATGTGTCACAAAAAGAATACATAAACTTATAATTTGGTCCATTCAGTGATGCACAACATCCAAGCTTGAAATACCAGATTTATTATCATAAAAGCCTAGGATACCAGAATGTGCGAACTGAAGATTCAGAGCACTCTCATATACTAAGAAACCCAAAGTGGTCCAAAGCCAAAGAGTGCATGACTATAGTTCGGTTATTTATCTATTGATTTTCTTTTTTTCTGATCCATGGCATCCTTGGGAAAGAAAATGAAGCAACGCCTTAAGATCAATGCATCTTTAGCGACTTATCTCTTCTGCCATTTACTTCACTTATAATATGATGAATAATGATATTCTATTGACAAAAGCAGGAAGTATATAAGCAAAATCCACCAACCTCAGTTGGTGAGCCAGCAAACTAGATCATCTGCTTATTATATGAAATTGCAAAATGATACAACTGCAATAAAGAAACCATCAAAAGAAGAAGAAGAAATTGACCACAAAAAAAAGAAAAAGAAAGAAGAACAAGAACATGAACATGAATAAAAAGGATGGTCTAACTGAAACAGATGTAAATGAATAATGAGTAAGTGAGGAAGAGAATTCATACTGCCAATTTGTCATTTGGACAAAACGTTGTAACCCCGATCCAACAACATGCCACGTATTACAAGCGCTATCATAAGAGATCTCGAAGTCATCAATAGAAGCACTTCATTGCTTCTGTATCATATCAGCCACATGATTTAAGTTTACCGGGTCAACCCAACCTGAATTGGTGGAAGTAGTTATACATAGTGTGCATCACATCAAAGAAATCAGAGTATTTCGATTATAAATATTCACTTCAAACGAATGATAGTAGGAAAAGGAATCTAACCTGGACTAGTTGAAATAATGAAACAAAACATTGACATAAACAAATCAATGTGAGGTACAATCAAGATGAAATACGGTTCAACACACTGGTGTCAATTTACAAAGCCATGCAAGTTGATGATATGAAATGAAAAGAGACCAAAAAAAATCCATCAACAATTGCTCATCTTAAAACATTACAATGCTTAGGACAATCACGACTCTAAATGCTTCCAATGACAATTTCATATTTAAAAAAGATACGTAAACTCCTCTAAATGACCCATGGATATCTCATCCTGATTATTTCAGGCTGAATAAGTAATGTAACCAAGTCATCATGACTGAACAATTTTATGTCATTGTAACAGAAAATCAAGACATATAAAACATCCTTGAAGTCCATAATGGATAAACCTTTTCAAGACAACTCTTTCCACTTTGACGACAACTAATGCATCAAAAGCCCCAAATCCATATTACAAACTGAATTTAGTAATTTCATTCCAATGAGAGCTTGGTAGAGTTACTCATCAAATAAAAAAAAAGGGAAATAACAAGAAGAATTGTGACACAAGTATGAAATTTTGACCTTCAATCTCCTTGTTGGCTTCCGATCTCTTTCGTAGAAGCTCATAGGCAGCACAAGCCACTTCATGGGTGCCTTGCCTGTTCACTGCACTCATGCAAAAAGGTTTGATACCACGAGCTTTCAGGCTCTCCTTGAACAAAGTCCACATCTCAGATGCCTCTGGAAGATCCATCTTGTTATACGCAACTATATAAGGCTTTTCAGCAAGC
>JAUPMG010008746.1:0-15759 GCA_031762675.1 Pachysandra terminalis | reverse complement strand
TTTAAAACATGAGAATAGGCTATTTCTTATTTACTTTCCATTGTGTTTGACTCGATTGTTTTGGATGTAATAGACTTGGTAATTATTTAATTAATTTTAGTAAAAGTAATTCTTTTAAGCTTTATTAATTTAATTAGTTTGGCTCTTATTGCTTTCCACTCCCACAGGGATATGGGGTGAGAGTCGTGGTTTGAACCTAAGGGATTCTCACATGAATTTCCTCTAAGTTTGGGTCGTGACAACATATCCCGTAGGATAGGGTTTCTTCGTAATAGCTACAGGATAGGGCGGCCTAGTATCGATGTTAAATTTAATAGGTTTCTCCTTTTGTGGTCCTAAGAGATTCGCTATTTCATCTCAAGTCACAAACCCACTGTTGTTTATAGACTCTGGCTGCGATGCATTCAAAGGAGTACCGATGGGTGTCACGGTAGGCGCTACATGTGCCTTTTCTACAAACGGTTCCATTGGCGGAATTGGGATGTGACTACCTCGGTTGGTCACATTTTGCAATAATTCCATCATCTTGGCCTGTGCCTCTTCCATTTTGTTCATCTGTATCCTCAACATTTCTATCTAATCATCACGATCATCCATTGCTTTATTCATCTCCTCCTCGTCATGTGTCTCGTGTAGACCAGGAGGAAGATCTTCTCCTTGCCTTTCCTCAACCGCTTGGAATGAAGACGGTCCAGGTTGCTCCGTAATTCTCGGCCTACCTCTTGGTTTCGGCATTCTTCTAATATCAATCGGTATGTAGGAGACTAACTCCCCAATGAAATCACCAAAATGTAAAGGATGTGTTTTGTTAAAGAGTCATCAATAATGAAAGTACCGATTGATGGAAGCCTAAGTCGACTACCGATCGTACCCCGTCTTTACAAGAATTAAAAGGTTAGAACGGACCGGCTGTGGAGCACGAACCAAGTTAAGTAATGAGGAAAATAGTAGTCCGGATGTTAGAAATTCGTGAGCACACTATCAGAGCAATGTCAGAGTCTAATCTGTTATATAAAATTCTCCAGCACGTTTCTTGGGAAATGAACTACTATTTATAGTAGCTAGAGGAGAGATAACGGTTAGTTAAGAATCCGTTAGGAAATGTCTAACGGTGTTAAGACTCTAACATGGGTTAGCATGAACAACTACACTAGTCTCTTTGGTGGACCAATCCAGAGTTACGTTTATGAATTACACATTCACCATTGGGAACCGTGACACCATGTGCAATCCATGACATATCAAGGGGCTGGTGATCCTCATGCACCTCCATTCCATTCAAATCTAATTCCCCCTTTGCGTGTACGTTGGTGATACCATGGTATAGGCAATAGCGATCAGCATCATAGATGTAGTTTGAGCTACTTCAATCTCGAAACTTGTTGAGATCGTCTAGTCTTGATACTGTTGAGGTTTTTAAACCTTAGTACCTTTGAGACTGTTTGTCTTAGTGCTCTCGAGGTTTTTGAACCTTAGCACTCTCGAGACGAGTTTTTGTCTAGGTGTTCTCGAGGTTTTTGGACCTTATCACTTTTGAAAAGTTTTTGCTTCAATGCTCTCGAGGTTTTTGAACCTTAGCATTTTCAGCAAGTTTTGTCAGGTGCTCTCGAGGTTTTTGAACCTTAGCACTTTTGACGAGTTTTTGCTTCAATGCTCTCTAGCTTTTTTGAACCTTAGCACTTTTAATGAGTTTTTGCTTCATTGCTCTTGAGGTTTTTGAACCTTAGCTTTTTCAGCGAGTTTTGTCTAGGTGCTCTCGAGATTTTTTGAACCTTAGCACTTTCGACGGATTTTTGGTATTGATGTAGATGAGAGTTCTTTGATCTGGTCGTCATGACCATTTGATGTGCAGAGATGCTCGTGACAATGGGTTTTTCATTCTGATCGTCACGGTCGTTTGAAACGTCGTGGGTCTCGTGACTATGATTTTAATCTGATCGTCTAGGGCGTTTGAAATGTCGTGGGCCTTATGACGATGGGCTTTTTAATCTTATCGTCATGGGCGTTTGTAACGCCGTGGGACTCATGACGATGGGATTTTTAATCTGATTGAGTCATGGACGTTTGAAACGTCGTGGGACTTATGATGATAATTTTAATCTGATCGTCAGGGGCATTTGAAACGTTGTGGGACTCATGACGATGGGCTTTTCATCTTGATCATCATGGGCATTTGAGATGCCGAAGGACTTGTGACGATGCTTTTTCATCTTGGTCGTCATGAACACAAGTAGTCCGTGCTGATACATGTTCGCTTTGTGAGACCCCCCTATTCCCACAATTCATGTATCTACACTTTTATTAATGCTAGCTTGTCTTCGAAAGAGAAAGCTAATAAAGATGTGTTGCTTGGTGCTACGATGATATGTGCGGATTAGATCCTCAGTTAGTCACACACAGGCTGCATTTATCTCCTGATATAAAACCCGTTAAGCAATCAGCTCGAACTTTCAAGACCGAAATTGAGCTGCAAATCAAAGCTGAAATTGAAAGTCTCTTGAAGGTTGGTTTCATTAGATCAATACAACATCCTACTTGGCTTGCGAATGTTGTGCCAGTAAAGAAGAAGAATGGACAAATCAGATGTTGTGTTGACTTTCGTGATCTGAACAAAGCAAGTCCTAAAGATGAATTTCCATTATCTAACTTGGATCTGCTCATTAATGCTACAACTGGGCACAAAATGTTCTCTTTCATGGATAGTTATAGTGGGTATAATCAAATCAAGATGAACTATATCGATGCTCAATATACAACATTTCGAACTCCTCTGGGTAATTTTCACTATACAGTGATGCCTTTATGATTAAAAAATGCCGAAGCAACTTATCAGAGAGCAATGACCACTATCTTTCATGATATGATACATAAAGAAGTGGAAGATTATGTGGATGATATTGTAAAAAAATCTAAAGATCGCTCCCAGCATCTTGAAGTTCTACAAAGAGTTTTCAAATGTTGTAGAATTTACAAGTATAGAATGAACCCTGCTAAGTGCGCTTTCGGGGTTACTGCTGGCAAATTCCTTGGTTTTGTTGTCCACAGATAAGAAATTGATTTAGATCCTACAAAATCAAAGGCTATTCTTGAAATGACTCCTCCCACAAATTAGAAGCAATTGAAATCCTTTTTTTGGGGAGAGCTTCCTACATTCGAAGGTTCATTCTAGGTCTCTCAGCTTATATATCTCCTTTTCTAGTGCTACTTCGAAAGGGAGCAGAATTCACATGGACTACAGATTGTAAGCAAGCCTTTGAAAACATCAAAACTCTTTTGAAGCATCCTCACACCATGGTTGCACCAATTCCAGGGAAGTCACTTCGAATATATTTGGCCACCTCAGATGATGCTATTGGTGGATTATTAGCTCAAGACGATGACCAAGGAATTGAGAAACCTAATTATTATATCAGCAGACTTTTGCGAGGAGCAGAAGTGAAGTATTCTCAAGTGGAAAAATTCTTTCTTATTCTATATCATTTAACTCGAAAGTTGAGACATTATCTCCTAGCATGTCCAACTATCGTTGTTGCCGGTTTGAATCCTATCAGATATTTGTTATCTCAACCCTTATTACTTGGGAGATGTACAAAATGGTTGTTAAAATTGTCAGAGTTTGACATTGCTTGTGAAACCCCCAAGGGCATCAAAGGACAAGCAGTAATTGATTTGCTTGCCGCTTTTTCGAAAGTGCAAGATGAAGAGTTACCAAAATTTGAAGTTACAGCCATGGAGGAACAAGAATGGAAAATGAAATTTGATGGATCATCAAACTAGAATGGAGTAGGAGCAGGAATTGTTCACCTCAAGTGATGGGCAACATCTATACTACTCTTTCAGGTTGGATTTAGTGTGTTCCAATAATAGAGTAGAATATGAAGCTCTTCTTATTGGGCTGATCATGGCTAAGAAGATGGGCATGCAAAGATTGAGAGTCTTTAGTGATTCGAAGGTCATCATTTCTCAAATTAACGAAGATTTTGTTGTTAAGGATCAGGAGTTGGTTCCATACAGAACAACAATTCGAGCGTTAATGAATAATTTTGCTGAATGTGTCATGATGCACATTCCAAGAGACAAAAATCATCAGGCAGATATTTTGGCAAATTTGGGAAGTAGGTTGAATTTAAGTGAAGACTCTCAACAAATTGAAGTTATTCGAAAGATTCTGCCTGCAACTTTGGATCCAGAAATTGAACGAGAAGAAATCTACTCATATGATTGGAGACATGATATATTACATCAACTTCAGCATTCAACAGCAACATTCGAAATTCCTATTCGAAAATTGGCAAATTTTGTTGAAGTTGGTCATATCCTTTATTTCAAGGTTTTAAATGGAGTACTTTTGAGATGTGTTGGAAATGAAGAAGCACAGCAGATTCTCAATGATATGCATGGGAAGACTTGCGGAAGTTCAGATTTGTAGAGACCCGGATTCTGAAAATTATAATAATAATTAATGGTGCGATTATTTAATAGAGTTAAATAATGAAAATAATCAATAATTAATGAAAATAATTAGTTAAATATTAATTAAGAGGATTTAATTAACGTAATTGATCAATAAGGTTAGTATAGTAATTTCTTGTAATTTATGGAATTGATTTGTAGCTTATTAGTGCATTGGTTAGTAAATAAAATAAGAATAGAGAACTTGGGGTCTAAGTGTTATTAGAAGGAAGTATTGGGAGAGGAGAAGTAATTATTAAACGTAATTTCAAACCAGAAGAAGAAGTGGGCGTGGAGTGCGTGTGATGGAGGGAAGAGAGAGAGAATTTCCATTCTCTCAATCTCTTTCCATAAGTTGGGCAATGGTTTAGGAAGGAGGTATAAAGAGAAAAGAGTAAGGGAGACTACGGTAGAAAAACTGTAGTCGTCCAGATCAGAGAAAAGGAAAAATAGGGAGAAGAGAAGAGGAAGAAGAAGCATAGTAGTGAGTTGAGAATCCTGGATCAAGCTCAGCTAAATACCATTTTTTGTATAGTTCTTATATCATATTGTAGTCATGTCTGGAATGCATGAACTGTAAGTTGTGTTAGATGGTGTAGTTCTATTATGAAATCTCATATTTGTGTGTTCTATGCTTTGTTTTATGATTTGATTCAATATATCAATAACCATGATTAGATCTATGTTAAAATGTTATTTATAGGATGATTTTATGCTTGAACATGTTTTAGGTGTTTTAGACTTTTTTTTGTATGATTTTGAATGGATTTGGATGTGTGGAGTTCAATATTCGAAAACCCAGAAAGTACCCAGATTCGGCACTGTTTGTAGGCATCGTTCCACTGATGACTCCACCGACAGAGACCGTTTTATAGGCTTATTTTGCTTTTCGGTAGGTTTTGGTCCACCGATGACCCCACCGAACACCTGAGAAATATACAGTGGAGCTCAGTAGGCTTCGGTCCACCGAAAAGTCCATCGACAGAGACCGTTTTATAGGCTTATTTTGCTGTTCGGTAGTTTTGGTCCACCGATGACCCCACCGAACACTTGAAAAATACACAGTGGAGCTCGATAGGCTTCGGTCCACTGACGAATCCACCGAAAAAGACCAATTTGTAGGTTTATTTTTCTATTCGGTAGGGTTCAATCCATCAACGACTCCACCGACAACCCTATACATTGCACAGTCTTAAGTGATTTTGCAGATTACCTGGGGTGGCTGATGAAGGGCTTTGGCGGTCCAGTTGTGGTTGGTTGTAGTTGTTGATCCGCGGTCCAGTTGTGGTTCTCAAAGGTCTCACCTCGTGATCCGTGCCACCCACCTAGGGATTCGAGCATCGGGATCCGGGCCGTGACAAGATTCCATTCTATTATATAGAAGGCTGCAAAGATTTGGAGTATATTGGCCAACCATGTCTCTTGATTCTTCAAAATTACAAAGGAGTTGTCTTTAATATCATGGAAGTATGCCCTATCTTTGCAGAAGAGGAAGATTGGAGGAGACCTTTCATTCGGTTTCTTAGAGATGGTTTTCTACCCAATAATACATATGAAGCTCATGGAATTCGAAGAAGAGCTACTCGGTTTCGATTTCAGGAAGGTCATTTATTTCGAGTGAGTGCAAATGAATATTTACTCAGATGTTTTGATCCACAAGAAGCAGCTATTGTACTTCGTGAAGTACATTCAGGATAATGTGGAGCCCATCAAGGAAAGAGAAAATTGTATGAACAACTCCTAGATGTGGGATATTATTGGCCTTCTATTAAAGAAGATGCATTTGAATCTGTTAAGAAGTGATCGAGATTTCAGATACAAGGAAATATTTCAAGAAACATTCTTGAAATATGCAGTCTATCATTACTCCATATTCATTTCATACTTGGGGGCTAGACTTGATTGGTCCAATCAATCCCCATAGTAGAAGATGACATACATGGATCTTGGTAGCCACTGAGTATTTTACCAAGGGGGTGGACGCAATTGCTCTTAAAAAAAGCAACATGACCTGTTTTTGCTCAGTTCATTAAGGAATATTCATTGCTCGAGGAGGAGTGCCTCGAAGAATCATTACTGACAACGGTTCTTCATTCCTAAACCATCAAGTTCAAGAAATGTTAGCAAGGCATAATATCATTCACAACAAGTCTACACGGTATTATCCTCAAGGAAATGCATAAGCAGAAGCTACAAACAAGACTTTGATCAGGTTGTTAAGTAAATTAACTCATGATAATCGCACTCAATGGCATGAACATTTTTTTGATGTGCTATGGGCATACATAGTGTCAAAACACCGAGCTATGAAATCAATTCCATTTACATTGGTGTATGAATTGGAAGCCATTTTACCTGTAGAATTACAAATTTCTTCAGCAAGGATACTTCAAGTGTTGAAATAGATTGGGATACACATGATTTGGTGGCAATTCGAATGTAGCAGATTAGTGACCTAAGTGAGAAAAGGCAACAAGCTTTGACAAACAACCTTCAATATCATCAAGTTATCTCAAAAGCTTATCAGAAGAAAGTTTCTCCCCGAGAATTTCATATTCTATGAAAGGAGCAACACTATTAAGCCTAAGTTTGCACAAAGGTGGGATGGACCTTTCAAAATTGTTGCAGCTTATCCTTCAGGTTATTACAAGATTGTTTTACTTGAAGAGAATGCACAAGAAGAATTAGTTAATGGAAAATGGCTAAAACATTATTATTTTTGAGAGAATGTAATTATAGCAAAATGAAAATTATGCCAAAAGAAAACTCTTTATTGATATCATGCAATCTTGAGAAAACAGTTCTCTTGGCAAGATTTTAAATGAAACAATTACATTCGAAACTTCAGAAATTATTTTGTCTCTTTGCTCTGTTTCAGATTTTAATGCTTCAACATATTGCTCAAGTCCTTCTATCTCCTTTTCCGTCTCTTCAAGAGACTGTCTAAGCACTACAGCTTTTTCCTTCTTCTTTTCTAACTCTTGACTACTGTTAAGCTGTTCAAAAGTTCGGTTCTTCTTTATTGTGAGCTCTAATCTTTCTTGAAAACAAGAAAGAGAATTCTCAAGAATGGTGAAATGATTCTTCAACCACTCAATATTTAAACCTAGAGCTTCAATAGTTGCAAGAAGAGGTCTCCAACCCTCAAGATCTTCTGAAACAAAAGATACGAAATTCTTCTCTGACATCTTTTCGAGAAGAGAACATAACTCTTGATATCCGACACTCCTCGCATATGTAGAAGGAACTCGGATTTCGTCTGATATATCGCCATATGCTTCAAAGATAGCATCCATCCACTTTGACATATGCGCGAGGATCATATATATTCCCTCATATACAACGATTCGAGCAGAGGAGATATCAGATCTTTTCCTTTTGCAAAGGTTGACATCCGAAGAAGAAGGAGCTCCAACACTTGATACTTTTTCAGAGCTTAGTATTGTAGAAGCAGTAGTCACAGCCTTAGGAATTACAAAAGTAAATAATCCAGAGCATGTGACGACCGTTGGAATTGTAGAAAAAATGGAAGCTACAAACAAAAAAAATAAAATAAAAAAAATTGAAATTCCAAGTTCACAAGAAGAAATTTCTTCATAAAAAGTAGAAGACTTACAAGAAGCAGGAACAGTCTTTAACACTGATACAAGAGGAACCTCATCATCAGTGCTTGCAAACTCTGTAGTAGAAGAAGCTGGAATATTAGAAGCATCAATGCTCAAAATCTCAGTAGTTGAAGTCGGATATTCGAAACACTCAAAACAACAATATATACTTCAACAGCTAAATTCTCAAGAGCAGATACTTCAGTAGCAGAAGGAGCATCAGCAGAGGTCTCTACAGGAAAACTCTCTATAAGAGATACTCCAATAACAGAATCAGACGTTTTAACTATCGAAGTCTCAACAACAGAAACTTCAACTTTGAAAGAAACAGGGACATTGGAAATGACTTTCCCCGGAGAAGAAACAATTGGAGTAGAAGAGGGGGCTATGGGAGAGCTTTTAGAAAGAGGAGAATTCGGGAGAGAATGAGAAATTGGAGATAATTATTGAAAAAAAAAATTCTTTTTCTTTCTGAGGATGAACATCTTCAGGAATGTATGTTTCCTTATTTTCTTCTCTGTCGTCTATTTTTTCTTCCCCACTTCCTTTCTCCCCTTGGTTTTCATCCTCCTCTTCTCCATAATCAGAAATTTCTTCTTCTTCCTCTGTTCCTTCCTCTTCTTCTGAAACTTGAATTGGAGATTTCGAGGATTCTATGGATTCTCGAACTGACACTTGCCCTTCAATTCGAGTTTGATCTTCATTCTGTGCTTGCCCCTTCGATTGATTTTTTTGGAAGCCGTTTGTTGAGCCCGATATTTGATTAGTTCATTTAACAAAGAATCATACAGCATGGTCTTTGTTCGTGGAAGACCAACATCAGCCAATCCTTTTCAGCTCGCAATCTGTCTAAAACCTTTTCAAGTTTGATTTTGCGTGCTTCGAGAAAGGGAGTATGCTCATCTACAAATTTCTTAGGAACATCCTGATGAGTCTTATCAAGTTCTTGCAAATTATTAAATTTCAAAATTATTATTTTGAAAGAAGAGAAGAAATAACACATCGATCGGAAGTATTGTTACTAGGGTCAAAGCATTCCTTGCTGAAGAATGCTTAGCTACTTCAGCATCTTTTAGAAGCTTTGTCCTTAGAGCCACAAGCTCTGCTCTCTTCTGGTGTTTTGCTAAAAGATCAAGATAAATCATAAGTCCCAAAACAAAATATGAGAACATGAGAAGTAAATTCAAAAATTACCTAGAGAAGGTTCTTTCGAAGAAGGAACATCTTTGTCTTTAGGCGTTTTAATAGGGACGGCCACCACTTTCAACTTTGCGACTCTTAGTTGAGCGAGTCCTTTTCGAAGGATGAATCAAGGGTTCTACTTCATCCACTGGCTTATCCTTGACGTTCGAAGAACTCTATACTCTGATGGAGGAGTCAGGATAATATTCGTAATGAGTAGGTTTCGCAATATCTCTTGAAGGAGCGCAATTCGAACCAAGAGTTTTCAACCTCGCATCCTTCTTAAAGCTATTCTGGCTAGTAAGCACAACTTTACCCTTGATAAATGCATCAAGGTCCAGGAGTAAATGTTGCCAGAACTCAAGCCAATATTTCAAAACTACACCTCTTCTGGAAGAAGTAACCATAACAGCCTCTGAGAACATCCAGCTGCAATCAGAGATTTCTTGAAGAGAGCATCTTTGACCGGCAACATGAGGATTTGGAATAACAATCGAAGTCATGAGTGGAAGAGTCTGATCCAATCTAAATTGTCTCATAACTCGATGAGGATGATAATGAAAAAGTTTGGGGACATCTTCTTCTACTATCCCTAAAATGTGGCCAGGATGAATTGTGATTAGATATGTCTGAGATTCTTTTGGAAGAAGAGTAAATGCAGCAACCTTCAATGAAATGTTATTGGAACTAAAGACAATCTGTTCAACACCAACGATCTTTAGAGTATAAGGTCTATACTCGAATTCGTGTTCCTTGTCCAAAACATCAATAAGGGCAACTTCTGGATTTGGAAAATGAAGTGCCCAAAAAGAAGCTCGAGGACACAGCCTATCCACAGCTCGAATTATAGAGTCTGCATTAATTCGAACTGGAGCATAGTTAGGATAGCGCTCCCACAAGAAAAGTTGTAAAAATACAGCATCAACAACAGTCTCAACCACTCAACCGCCTCTTGACCTGGCTTGTTCTTCCACTATAAAATCAAGAATTTCATACAAATTTCCTAAGAAATAAGAAGCTAAGGAAATTTCAATTCCTTGAGACAATAGAATTGCAAGAGGAAAAACTTTCTCTTGAACCATATCATGTGGGTATCCCATCAGAACGAAATGGGATAGCCAAGCAACAAGAAAATCTTCGAAGTAGATATTGCTTGATCTTCCTTCGCCAAGAACGGTGGTAAGAATATTTGACTTACTTTTCGAATATTATTCCCTCCAAAAGAATCGAATCCATCCATTCAAAGTTAACCTGGAGTTGCTTCCTTCACCGGCGCTCTTCTTCAAAACTGCTTTCTTCCTCGAATACTCGAAACCATTAACCAGATCGTTGTAAATTAATTTCTCCTTGTGAGAAAGTATGATGAGGGGGTGACATTGCCCCAAGATTGGTAAATTGCAGAGAACACTCACATCCTCCAAAGTTGGAGTTAGTTCCTCAAATGTAGTAACGAATGTGTGGGTTTGGGGATTCCATCTTCGAATAAAAGCTTTAATAGCTTCATTGTCTCGGGAAATCTTCTAAAGAGATGCTCGAATGGCATTAAAAATTCCAGCGCTCTTCAGTTTTGCTACATAGACAAGATTGGCAAAAATATTTCTACACCAAGAACCCCAACCGGTAGGAAGATCGAAATGGGATTGAAAAGATATGGAAAAAAAAAGGGTAATCACCTCTAGCGATTCTGAAATAAGTAATCAGTCGAAAACGACTGATATCCTCATAAATATTAGAATAATCTGGATGAGGGGATAGCAAATCTTTCTCATTAACACTATTGGAAGGGACGAAACCATTTGAAAAATCCCAGAAAAGTTCAGCAACTACTTCAACAAACTTCTGATCAGGAACTACAATGGTTTTCTTTGGTTTCGAGACAGCTTTGCCTTTACCTCTAGACATTTGACTTTTCAGAGCCATTTCAAAAAGCAAGCTGATAAGTCACGAATTACCACATATCATACCCTTAATTACATGACTTATTTTCCATTTTTCATATTAAACTCTTCATTTTACCTAGAATTTACCAATTCTCTTTTACCTTTGCATTATATTTTTAATCATCTTAATTATACTTAATTTACTGATGCAGAGCCAGTTTTGGAGATAAGCTCTGGTCAAGGGAAATCAGACCCAGATCGGATCATACCAAACGAGTCAGTTCAGATCAGACAGTTCGGATTAGATGGGTCAGATCAAGCGGGTCGGATTAAGATTAAAATCAGAAAGAAAGAATAAACCCGACCCCGACCTGCTAAAGCCCGGTTCAGCCCAATCGGACTGATTCATTTTGTTCTTGGCATGAACTAAATTTGGAAAGAAACCAAAAACGAAAGAGACGTTGCTGATCGTGTGTTCTTGAGGAGAGCCGAATTGGGAAGGTTGTCGTTCGTGCATCAAGAGGAGCAAGCCATCAATGAACTAGCTGCATTAGAAGGAAAACTGAGTTAGGAAAGGAGTTTTAGCAACTGACCTAGTAAGAAGACCGACTCGAAGAGGAAACCAAACCAACTTTGAAAGGAGGACTGGTGCGTTCTAGCATGAATTGGCTGGAGAAGATGATTGAATTGGAAACCAATGGTTGAATAGCAAAAGCTGAACAAAATTAGAAGGTATTGAAGATAGTCATGCATTTTTGGCAAGTTCTTCAATTGGAGAAAGAAGAAAACATCAGTTTTCATGGAGGAAACTCTTGGGGTTCTAAAGATCTATAAATAGATAAGAGTTGTTAGCTTTAGAATCATCCCTTTTCTTCTATTTTTTTCCTCATATTTTTCTGTATTTATTTTTCTTCCATGGAAACCTAATCTCTTGCAAAGGCTAGGGGTCAAGTTCTTTGTAATTGGTATGGATGTTTATTGTAATTCTTCATTTTAATGAAATTATGTTTTGATTGTTCATCAATTTTGATTCCTTGTGATTTATGATTTCTTCAATATTTTTATGAGTTCAATCATGTTTTTCTCATCATTAAGAAGAATTTCTCATGGTTTCTAATAGGAATCTAGAATTAATTTGAACGGGTTTTCTAAAAGTTATTCTGGCCACGTCGTTAACCACGGTTATTCCTGAATTATTTTAGTTCAATCGAATCAAAGGTCTTGATAACAATCAAATATAATAATTTATCCAAGTTACAATGAATTTCATACCGGTTCAAGGAACTGTCCCGATGCCTGAGCATTCTCACTATTAATTATTATCCTTTTTATTGATCCCTTAATTATTCCTTTTAATTACTAGTAATTTCCCACTATTATAATTATTCTTAACACTCTTTTGCCTTAAATTATGTGCTCTATGTAGTTTGACCTCGGACTCAACGAGAATTATATTTCTTTGAACTCCTGCACTTGGGAGTGAGCAAGCAAATTTTGGCGCCGTTGCCGGGGAGATGTGCTATATTCAGTGGCAATCCCGTGGTACAAGCATAACCAGTGGAATTTGCTCTATTGCCTTGAATTATGTGCTCTATGTAGTTTGACTTCGGACTCAACGAGAATTATATTTCTTCGAACTCCTGCACTTGGGAGTGAGCAAGCAAATTTTGGCGCCGTTGCTGGGGAGTTGCGGTATATTCAGTAGCAATCCCGTGGTACAAGCATAACCAGTGGAATTCGCTCTATTGGTAACCTCATTCCATTCTCCCTTATTTCTATTTTTATTTTTTTATTTGATTTGCAATTGTTAGTGCATGAGAGTTTGGATCAGAAACGAAAAAGGTAGATTAGAGATATTTGAGACTTATTGTGGTAACCTTTTTGATACACCTACACCTTCACACACATTGTCCATAATGGATGACAAAGTACTAAGTAATCCTGATGAAAACAGGAGAACTATGTATGATTTGTTGCACCCTACTCAAAATTCCATCCCTTCTTCCATCATGTTTCCACCCAATTCACCTCATGTAGAGCATAAGGAAGGGATTTTGGCTATACTTCCTAATTTTAGGGGTTTGGACAATGAGAACCCCTATGTGCACGTTAGAGCCTTCAAGGAAATCATTAGTTGTTTTTATGCACAAAATGTAATAGACACTGCTAAGTTGAGATTTTCCAATTTTCTCTTAAAGACATGGCTAAAGCATGGTTGTATACCTTGAAACCTAGGTCTATAGGTAATTGGGGTGAGATGGGTCGTGAATTTTATAAGAAATATTTCCCTCCCCATAAAGTCCAACAAGTAAAAAAGAAGAATCTCTAGTTTTGTCCAAGGAGAAAATGAGACCCTATTCCAAGCATGGGAAAGGTACAAGGACCTCTTCAATTTCTGTCAAACTCATGGATATGAAAATTGGAGATTGGTCAGTTATTTCTATGAAGGACTTACACCTAAGGACAGATAATTTATCCAACTCTCTTATGGAGGAGGGTTCTTACAGAAAGAACCCGTCGATGCCATAAACTAGTTGGATGAGATTGCTGAAAAATCTAACTCTTGGATTGGACCTAGCCCATGGACTCTACTGACCGAACCAGGACCAACACTACAACATCTGGTGGGAGTGTCTTTAAATTGAGGGAAGAGGACAACATAAGTGCCAAGATTAGTCTTTTAACTAAGGAAATTGAAGCACTTAAGATGAAGGGAAACAAAGGTGTTAGTATTGTGCTTAGGGAGGAACAAATGGAAGCATGTAAAATCTTCCATGAGATAGACCATGCCACAAATAATTGCACATCACTTTCACAGTTCTTAAATTTTCCGGATGAGCAAGTATTGGCATTCAATCAATACCGGCCAAATAATTCAGCATATTCGAACACTTAGAACCCAAATATGAGGAATCATCCTTATTTGAGTTATAAGAGTGACAATGTGCAGAATCCCCCTCCTCCAAGGAATAATTATCCATCATCATCATCTAGACCTTCCTTGGAGGATGTTCTTGGCACTTTCATGCAAAAACAGAGCGAACAAAATAAAAAATTTGAGTCTATGTTCACTAGAGGATGAAGACCATTTCTTGTTACAACTAATGCCTTAATTAATTGCAGGAATGAGAGGATGAAGATCACATTTGGCTCCATGACTACCGAGCTCAATATATTCAACGTGATGAAGTAGCAATGGGAGGATGAGTAGTGTGAATATGCGAACCTAATCGAGACAATGGTTCAAGAAGAGTTTGATAAAAAATATTTTTTTTGATCCCTTAGATACTCTTCTTACTACTAGTATTGATTCACATAATTTAGAACATTATTCTGAAATATATTCTTTGTCGGATTCTTCACAGGTGTTGGGAGCAGAGGAACATGTGACGGCAGCCAATGAAGGATGGAAACCTCGCTTTAAGGAGCTACCGAAAAGTGAGAAGAAGACCGTGCCCTCATGCAGAGAAACACCACACTTGGAACTTAAACCGTTGCCAAGTGATTTTAAGTATAAGTTTCTAGGCCAAGGTGAGACATTTCCTGTTGTTATTTCGGATGCACTGAATGAAGAACTGGAAGGTATGTTCTTAACTGTTTTAAGAGACCACAAATCAGCCATAGGTTGGAAGATAGCTGACATCAAGGCGATCAGCCCATTGATTTGCACACACAAGATATACCTAGAGGCTGATTGTAAGACTTCTAGAGAACCCCCAACGTAGGCTTAACCCTATAATGAAAGAAGTTGTCAAAAAAGAGGTAATAAAGCTGTTAGATGCGGATATCATATACACCATATCTGACAGTAAATGGGTTAGCCCTTCTCAGATGGTTCCTAAGAAGTTTGGCATAACTGTGGTTAAAAATTCTGAAAATGAGATGATCCCAACCCGTTTAGTTACCGGTTGGAGAATGTGTATAGATTATAGGAAGCTTAATGCTGCAACTAGGAAAGACCACTTCCCGCTACCATTCATTGACCATATATTAGATAGGGTAGCTAGTCATGCCTTTTATCGCCTCCTAGATGGCTATTACCATGTAGAGATCACCTTAGAAGACCAGGGAAAGACCACTTTCACATGCCCCTTTGGCACCTTCGCATTCCAAAGAATGCCATTTGGGTTATGTATTGCACCAGCCACTTTCCAAAGATGCATGGTTAGCATCTTTAGTGATATGGTTGAGAAATTTATTGAAGTGTTCATGGATGACCTGTCTATTTTGGTAGTTCTTTTACTGATTGTCTTGAGAACTTTAAACTGGTTTTAGCCCGGTGTGAAGAAAAAGGCTTGGTCCTTAATTGGGAGAAGTGTCATTTTATGGTCACTTCCGGAATTGTTATAGGACATATATTGACTTCCAGAGGCATAGAGGTAGATAAAGCTAAAGTTGACCTAAATCTTAATCTACCCACCCCTAAAACTGTGAAAGATGTTAGATCCTTTTTAGGGCATGCAGGATTCTATAGGAGATTCATAAATGATTTTAGTTCTATAGCTAAACCCCTTTGTAATCTCTTACTTAAAGAGTCCACTTTTGAATGGACAGAAGAATGTGAAGTAGCCTTCAAAAAGCTAATTCATATGCTTACGTCCGCTCCCATAATGCAAGCCCCGGATTGGTCTCTACCATTT
>JAUPMG010008735.1:0-15759 GCA_031762675.1 Pachysandra terminalis | reverse complement strand
GAACAGCATGTGATATAATTAATTTCTGATATAAGATGATTAGTTGTGAGATGATTATAATTGTTTTATGATATAAATTGAAGGTTAATTGAATTGATTTATAATTATTTATGTTTAATCATACATCATGTATAATTAACTTGACTGGCTACTATGATGACATGAACCATGTCTTAGAATTTCATATTTTCATACTTAGAATTATTACACAATTGTTCACATAATTGTATGCTTCGCTAGTGTGCACAATCACCACACATGCACAGCATAACCATTAGGTATTATTGACCGTATTCTGGTCATGTACCCTACTGTGCCATCAGGCTTCACTTCTGTTGGAGTTTCTGATCAAACTTGAGTGTATCATGACTTGGACATCATGATTTAGTGAGGAAGTCCCGGATGGACAATTATTATTGGTTGAGGGATTTGCTACCCCAATATACTCCATTATATTCATCTCAATAGCGTATTATTATACGTAACGGATGCCGAGTGAAATTCACTTGAAAATTCGTATAAAAGTTGGTAATTCTACTTTCTAATAGAATCGTGAGTTCCGCTGCTCTGGGATTAAATCTGTTGGCATTCGCTTTATGTAAGACTCACTGAGGTTATGATCCTATTTATGGACGCCTTGGATTTTTGCATTGCCCTTGACTACAAATAAGTTGGGGAATTGTGCCCTCTTGGTTGAAACCCTTTAAAACTATGATGCACACATGGAATATCTTACTGAGAGTGGCCCTGTATGGGGGAACGGTTCGCTAAGACGTCTTGCTCATTAATTGATTGGTCTAGTGTGGGACTTACATGACTCGAATTCTGAACAACATGCATAATTGCACAGCATATTATCTTACATGAATCACACTTGATGATTATCATATTTTGTTGCATGGAGCATGCATTCATGCATTAATAATCTGATCATGCATATCATATACTACATATTAGCCATAATTAGCATATTTAGTTACTGTTTTCCTTATGTTATATCTTTGGGTAGTGGTATTGACCATATTCATATTAAAAATGTAATTTAATTGTTTTACTTACTAGGCTAAGTGTAGCTGACGTCTTATGACAATATGTCAGGTAATATAAATGGAGAAATTAATGATAATGGTGAACAAGATGAACAATACCCTTATAATGAATTTGCTGGAGTTGATGAAAGCGTGGAGTGATTTTTACTTAGAATTTTGCTATCGGATTTATCGTTTTCTTTCTTAGATTAGATATGACGTATAGGGTTAGGAATTTGATTTAAACTTGGAAATAGGATGTAATTATTTTTCTTTTCCACTGTGAATTTCCTTAAGTTTGGGTCGTGACAATATTATAAAGTGGTTACTCATATAAAGACTAGAAAAGAAAAACAATTAATAAAATATTAAGGTAAGTAAGACTAGAATAAGAATATAAGCTATCTTCCAGTCCACATGTAAACTAGTTTTATAAAAAAATAATAGTAGCAGAATCTGTAGGAAGAGAACAATAGATAATGTATCTAGATGTGAAGGTATAAAATACTTCAGATGGAAGCTTTACCTTAAGGATGCGAACAAGGATGAATGCTACCACACCAGAAAATCCCATATGAATCATAGTAAGTGTTATTGGAAATGGAAAATTGAAGTATTTTGGAGAGAGAACCCACTGCAAATAAATGACAGCAGATGCATTCCATTGTTTAGTTCAAGTAACATCAACATGTAAAGTTCGACAATATAAACTATAATCTTGAGGTACTGTGCAGCATTAAATATTAAAATATGACAAACATGATATACTGAGAAAGATAAAGACAATTCACTTCTCATTTCTTAGGCCGAGTGGGGGTCAGTAAGACTGCACTAAAAAGCCCATGGATTAATACAAAAACATCATGAGGATCTGATTTTGACGTAAAAATAAGATTAGATCTCACCCCAAAACTACCGTCCCAGGACAAAATATAACATTCAACCACACTTCAATCCATGTTGTTTCGGCCCCCTCTTCAGACCTGGAATGCCTATAGTAGGTTTCTCTGCACAGTGACCTGGCTTTAGATGAACCTAACCCAGCCCATGCACACCCTGATTAACAATAGACCAAAATGGCTCTTTTATTAGGTTTCTACAAGCAGATTATTCACTGATTTGAAATAGGGAAAAGTTATTAATCAACTTCAAGCTGATTTCATCAATCTACACCAAAATTATTCCAACATTCTTAATCCAACCATAATCCCAAACAAACCACCGGTTACCAAAACAACTTAAATGGTGTAAAAGGAGAATATCACGACATATTTGAGGTTTGCAAAAGGTTGAGAACATGTTTACTTAGATGCTAGAAAATTGGTTAGCAAGTCAAATCGAGTAAATGACCATCACTCTGTATCAGGCCAAAATATCAAAATTTTCATTCAGCATAAATTTCAAAGTCAGAATTAAATTTATTTGCAAGAACTTCATAATGCATTCATATGAGCAATAGTAATGGTAAATAACAGAAGGAAAAGCGATTTCAATTCCTGTTAAAAAAAAATTGCAACTTTTTAAGCCATAAGTATCATAATTTGCATAATCCTAAACATGTTACATACGTAAAAAATTTGATTATACATAGGCAGATAAAATACAGCTGGATAACTTCAACTGCCAAAACAAAAATGATGCAATTTTATCCGGGAATGATAGAAACCCACTTCATTTTCCCTAACCCTACCAACACTTCCAAGCGGAAAGGATTTCACAGCGGTAGGGGTGTTAATGGGTAGCCCAAGACAAGCGCGCAACATAATAATGGAGGTCTAAAACTTAAGCATAACACTTAACAATATATACTTTCATTTCATAAATGCCAAATGCATTGGAAAACCTTATGCCAAATATAAGTAGGATAAACCAAAACCTCATGCCTAGTCAATTCTTAACCGATAAAAGCCAGTATGATTTTTAGCTTAAAAAACATAATTACAATATCAAAATTAATAAAAATGCCTCATCAATACTATTTGGGTTCAGCAAAAGGAATCCTGCTCCATCAACCCAATCTATCAAAAATGATACATGAGAACCCAATCTCTATCATTAACAATATCAATCAATACAAATTTCAAATGAGAAAGATATTCTTCATCCAAAACGTACAAAATTGGCAACAGATGCATACTAGTTGACATTGCTTTCCACAAGATCATAAAGTCAACATCAAGTTGCATTACCTTGTTGTACATGATAACTCCAGATGAAAGCAATATGTCTATTAGTAGGTACAGATAGGTTAACACTAGTGGTTTGCTTATCATTGTGTTTGCTTTCTCTTTCATATAAATTCTTTTCAATCAATCCCCAATTGTCAACTATGTGAAAAATGAGCTTTCGACTTGAAAATAGCAACGAGAATACTCCAGAAATGTTGCAGCAGAAATATGGTGCAACAAGCAAGACGTAGATCGGAGGTTCATCTCTTAGACATTGATCACCAGTTCACAGACCAAATCATGCAACTATTGCTGTTACTGATCACCACAAAGATATAATCCTGAAAGATGACAAGAAAATCTTAAATTGTTGTACTGCTTGGCAAATACAATGCACGTTCCATTCTTCCAGGGTAACACCATAGTGAGAAAATACCAAGCTGGGGAAAAAATCATGCAATATAACAGATAATGGTATCATACTGAACATTATAAAACAAATCAAAAGGGACAGAAAAGACGCTAAAAGGCATTTTATGAAATACAAATGGCAACTTTATAACCCAAAGTTATCAGCCTCGTCCATTTCTCAAATTTATTTCCAAAATAAAAATAGTAGGACCCAAAGCATTGGCTCGTGGACTGAACAGCGATGATATAAGCCCTTGTGAGAGATGAAGCAGGACCATCTTTTATACGTAATGTTCAATTATTTGGAGAAATCATGTAAAAGGTCAAGCATATGGAGCTTCAAGGAGCATGTATATCCAGCAAGAAGAGCAATGAACTTGGGATGATGATAGAGTTACACAACATACAACGTAGTTGAAATGGTGTTTGATGTTCTTCGATCAAGCATACAAAGCTTAAGGGCAATGTTCTCAAAATCAAATTGTAAGGAGTCGGATTCAAATCGAATCAGAATTCAAATCGTAAGATCGAATGGTACATAAATATATTCTTTAAATAACTAAATACTAAAATAATATCCAAAAAAAAAAAATTATATAAATTTTGTAATATTTCTTGTCAATAAATCAAAAGATATTAACATAACAGGATTAGAAGTTGCCAAACATAGTTGATACAAGAACAAACTATACTAGATTCAAAACATATAATCTTCTTGTGAACTCAACGTTCCAATTTATCTAATCATACAAAATAAGTTTTTAATTTCATCATTAATAAATAATGTCAATACCATAAATATTTACATCCTGATTGTCATTTTGCTAATCCCAGCCCCATTCATTTTACTTCTCATGCATCATCATCCAATAGAGATTTTTTGAGCCCTTTATACCAAGCTTTTTGAACATGTATTAATTACATATAAGAATAACTTTGTAGGTTTCATTACGTGTTATTATGATTAAAATTGGTATAGGTACAGATGTCCAATCCTCTGAAAGTAAACATGTGTCATCATGTGTCATTATGATTGAAACCTCTGAAAGTAAACATGTCTCGTTATAATTGAAATGGGTTTAGGTTCAAATGTTCAATCCTCGGAAACTGTGTTTACATTTGTCACCACCTTCTTTTTTCCTTTTAATATGTATGTATGCAAATGGTCATCGCTATTTCGTTTAAAAGAGTGACATTTGCTGTCAACTCAAATTTTAGGATTCAATGGGTCATAGATTCAAGCCATGAATCATGAGATTCGAGAAGAGATCAAACAAAAAAAAAAATTTAGGAGGGCTTTTCTGTGCTACCGTTACTTTCTGGACAGACTGGTGGTGGCAGCGAGAAGCCACTATGCTTATTTTTTTCCAAGACTCTTTCAGAGGGGCTTAGATAGAGAAGTTATGGTAGAAGACTATTTTGAAGGAGAAATGGCCCATCCTCATACTTTTCATTGGTTAACAATTTTTACAAGCTTGGAAATGTGGGACCTACTTTTATCAGGAGATCATATGGAACAGCTTAGCCTTCTCTCTCAACTTGGGATTAAGAAAAAAGTACGAAACTTGAAGCATAAACAGCAGCAGATTTCAGAATCCATTCCGTGTATGCATACCTGTTATAAGTTCTAACTAATCGTAAACCTGGTTAGGAAGGTAAAGCTGCCAGCTTCTTCTATAGTTAGCCTCTCCAAATGGGCTGTGGCTCCTGAAAAGATCTTCACCAGTCATCTAACAGAGGAAGAACAAAGAAGTTCTTCCTAGTGTTCCACATGAAGTAATAGAATCAATTGCCTAAAGTATATAATTAAAATTTCTATCATTTCAACATCAGGTTATATATTTCTAGAAGAGTAGATGAGAGATAGGCTGGTAGACATAACATTTAAGCAGTCCTCACGAGACTCTTTCACATGACGTAGCGAAGTTTGCAAGACCCATTTGGTACACATGTTCCTCCAAATTGAAAAAGGTAGCCCCTTCTTTCCAATGTCTTTCTTGTTTAATGAACAAAAAAATAAAATAAAATAAAATAAGTTACCATTCACATGGTATATATCCTAATATGTGATACATATAGGGCCAGCATCTATAGAGGAGTCATCCATGTGGCCTATAAGAGGATGCCCTATTACATGGACAACCTGAACTGATCATGAAAGCCATCCAAGTAACACAGAAAACCCCTGTTTCCTCCTCTAATCATACATGGTCATATGACAAGCAACTTATCTACCTCCCGAAAAACAAAATGGTGAACACTTGTAGAAGTTAACATGTTGAAGCTTAAGAAGTTTTCAAAGTATCCCACCATAATTCTAGTTATACATTTATTCTCAAGTTTTGCCCATCAAACCATGTCATTTGCAAACAGCATACACTAGACACCTCTTAGATTCCAACCACAGCCAGAGCAAAACTATAAGGACACATATATAACCCCTAATGTTAGCTTACCGTTACTAGAATCTCATTTGTCTCAATTCCAACTATTCTCAAACCTAGTGAACGTGTTCTTAATGATATCAATGTATCTAAATGGTAATCTTTTCCTTCCCAACACAAATCAGACTAAATATCTAGGTACTTTATCATATTTTTTTGACAGCTAACACTGATGATATATATATATATGATGAAAAGAGATGAATGTACAAATGCCCTGAAATCAGTCTCAGGATAGATAAATTCACAGAGCAACAGAAATGACTAAATAAGACAAAGCTACAACACCACAGCTACATAAGACCAGGCCGACACACCTACAAGCACAACACACCCACTGGATACACCCCAAACCTCTAGGTACACCCACTGGATACACCCCAAACCTCTAGGTACTTTATTATATGCTCTCTTTAGATTAATAAAACCCACATGAAAGTTTCCCTTCTCTCAAAATGTCTCCACTAATTAATTAAAAAATATAGCCATAATAGTAGATTTTCATGGCATTAAGCTAAACTGACTTTCTGATGCCTGTGTTCTTTTATTTTATTTTTAATTTTTGCTCCATCACTCTTTCCAAGTATTTTATAGTATGAGCAAGGTTTAAAGGATCGGGACCAAGGACCAGTCCCTGCCAATCCCGGTCAGGACCGGCGGTACCGTCCAGTCCGGACCCGGTACAAAAAGTGGACCGTTTGTTTTATTTTTAAATTAAAAAAATTGGATCGAACAGACCGATCGTCAGACCAGCGGTATCGGTTAGGAACGGTAGGTATCGGACCGGTTGTACCGACTGGTCCAGACCGATATCAGTTGTACTGGTCTGGTTCAGACCCTCCGATACATTAGTTGTATCATGGCTTGGAACCAGACCGGTCCTGATCAATCCCAATACGGATCGGCCGATACGGACCGGATCAGTCCGATCCTTTAAACCTTGAGTATGACATATAAACTTACTTCCACGATAATTGGTATTATTCTGAATTCTCCCTTTGCTCTTATGTATAGGTGCTATAATGCTTCTCCACATGAAAGTTTATCTTCTCTCTAACTTTCTCCACTAATTAATAAAAATTATAGCCTTAATAGTAGATTTTCATGGCACTAAGCCAAACTGATTTCTGATCCCCAATTTTTTTTTTAATCTTTGCTCCATCGCTCTTTTCAAAAATTGTATAGTATGACGTATAAACTTAATTCCAAGATAATTGGTACAATTTTGAATTCACTCTTTGTTCTTATGTATAGGTGCTACAGTGCTTCTCCAAGCATTCAGCATTTTCCTCGTCCTCAAAATTCTATCAAATAATTGAATCAACCAAAATGCACCAATCTCTCTCATGCACTCAACACCTTCAACTGGAATATCGCGTGGTCCCAAGACCTTTCCTATTGCAATTAAGCTAGAACTCCCTTCAATTTAGAAACCTTAATCTCACAACCATAGTAGTGGTTTCTTCTCTCAACCTCACTTTAATCTCCTCGTCCATTAAGGACCCCATGAAGGAATCACTACCACTGGGATGTTTTTTTTTTATCGGTAAAAGAGAGTATTTGTATATTAGTATGTAAGAGTAAGGTATGTATATACAAAAAAACCTGACCCCCCACAGAACAGTACACAAAGTGCATACAAGAGAGTAGGGTTAGGGGAAAAAAGAGAAAGAAGAAAAAAGGGCTACATCCCAAACAAAACAAAGGAATCACCAAAAGGACTTCGCAAGAACAAGTAGAGCACAGCTTCGAGGTGGTTTCCAATCATTCTTAAAGGAAGTAAAAGGGTCTGAGCAAAACTCCGGGCTTCTTCTAAGCCAAAACCACTGGGATGTTTAGTAGGGGGGAAATGGAAAATCTTAGATGCTCCACCATGCTAAACTATTAACTAGAACTGCGGATGGCAAGCAGTCCTTGAAAAGTGGATCTTAGAAAGATCCCTATAATACCTAGGTGAGAAGCTGTTAAAAAAATAAATTAAAATCAAGTTGAGAATTGATTTCTTCTCTTTTTTGGGTGGTGGAAGTCAACCCCAGCTTTGAGGGAATAGAAGGGCCCACTTAAAGATAGCAAAGAATTGATGAATAATAATAATAATAGCTACTCAATGTTAATTCAGTTTGTTAGGATGCATAGATTTGTTAGCAAGAGGCTCATGCCTTCAAAAATCTTGAAATAACATCGGAGACTTGTATAATGTAAAAGGAACTCCTCCAGATTCGAGTTTGGGCTAGTAGAAAATTTGGCCCCTTGAAAGACAAGCTAACGCCATTAACCATATTCAGGAAATTATACATGGTTTTGAAAATGAACCATAATATTTTCTTCATAAGTTAGGTAGTTAACTAGCATAAGGAACTATCATCCCCATTCAAGATATTCTCTTAATATTTAGCATAGCTTTTTTATTATTGTCTTGTAAGAAAAGTGGAAAATCATTTGGACATCTTTTTCTGCACTGTAAGTTTGCCAAACAAATGTGGGACAATGTCTTTCAGAAGTTTGGGTTGCTTTGGGTTATGCCAGGGTAGCTGGCCTCTGTCCTATGTTGCCGGAAACTGAACACAACAAAGAGAAAAATTGCTGTGTATGTGAGGAACTATTCCTTCTGCAATCAGTTGGGGGAATTTGGAAGGAGAGGAATCGGCACATTTTTTAAGCAAATCAGCTTCATAAGCCTCAAGTTTTTATATTATTCACTATTTGTTGATTGTTGATTGGTGTCACCAGAATATAGAGGAGTGAGCTTTGAATATTTCTGTTCAGACCTGTAACTAGGAAAATCAGGTAGTGAAATTCGGAAAATTCCCCAGAACTATACTGCCTGTTTTTTTCCATCTATAAAAGCACATACAGGTGCTCAACCTCACCATTTAACAGATTCTTACCTGAGAGTTCTACCATGCCAATAGTAATTTCACGAATAATACTTGGTATTTAATGTAGTGCACAGTGAATTTTCTTTTCCTTTAGTCATGTGCTTAGATCAGCTAACGCTGATGAAGATATGTGGGCTAGAAGAGGTGTGGAGAGAGATTTTTGAGGCTGGTATGCTTAGGGGTGAAGAGATTGAGATGACTTTGAAATAAGTTTTGTACAATTTCCTTTTCTTTACTTTCTCTTTTGTATTTTATCTTACAATTTTGTTTTCTGAATCACTTTCCGTGAGTCGTACTATAGTTGATGATTGAAGAAATTGCTGTTAATGATCAAAAAACAAAAAAAAAAAAGGTGTGTGTATACCTATTGGCATGTCTAGAATTCTTGTATAGTAAGAATGTATATGTACGTTTATCTGTAGGTCTAGAATTCCTTGTATACTATTCTATAATCAAATACCTAAAATTAGTGGAGTCCAGCAGGCTGAATGCAAAAATTGTGGGCTCACTGAAGATTGCACCTTTTGATTATAATTTTATAAGTTAAAGATGTTTTATTTTTTTATTTTTTATCAGTGGAAAAAGCTATGAAAGAACAGCTAAAAGAGAGTTTCGAGAACATCAATGGAAAAAGCTGTGAGTTCTCATAATGAATATACCAGAAGTTCAAAAGTTCTGCTAGACTCAACCCAAAGATCTCTTTTGGAAGAAGCTATCAATGCAGGACTTCCAAGAACTGTCCAAAGACGGTAAATAATCTGGATCAAGACTCTGAGGCCTCACGTCAAGACCACAGAAGCTATTACAAATTCCAAGTGAGAATTCTTAAACCTTTCTCCAGGACAAATTACTGAAACTAATTTCATCTTCATTGTAAAGAGTCATACAGATTTGGATAACAACATTTATAATTTGATCGATAGCATCATATGAATCAAACGATAAAGCTTACGTAATTTGCAGAGAAACTAAGGGTCTTATTGTCGTTCAGGTTTTCAGTTAACCCATTACTTTCTATACATAGTCCATTACAAATACCCAGCCTCAGATCCAACAGATTACTCAAAGATCTCAAAAGATATCAACAATGACAACCACAACAGAAAGAATTGTAATGCTACCAAATAAGCACCCACAGCAATCTAACCGCCAACAATTCCTCAAACAAATCTAAGTAGAAAATTAAAAATGAAAAAAAAAAGAAGATGAAATATCAAAAATCTAGAAATCCAAAACGAAGAAAAATCGAGCCAAGATCAAAGAATTCATTGAAGAAATGAAGAAATGAAGAAACTGATTTGATCTACCTGAAACTTCTTCTAAAATGAAATTGAGGGAGAAGATCGATCAGGTTGCAGAAGATTTCGACTACGATCATGTTTTCTAGGTTCTACAGAAGAGTGAGTGCATGAACGAGAACCATTTCCTTTCTAGGAATTTGATGCAGAGCATTGATTTTATTATGGCCATTATTGTAGCAGTACTGTAGTGGGTACTGTTCATGTTACTGTATCGGTTACCGTTCATGTAGCTGTACTATTCACCACGTTTTGATTTCTTATTTTGTGAGGGTATTTCAGTCCTTTCGGTTATTACTTACGTGTGTAGAATTGAGATTAAAAGTTTTTAAAGGTTGAGATTTATTGTTATTAAGGTTAGTATGGTATATAAGCAACTTTATTAGAATTGTAAGCAGTTTTTATCATTTCTAATTTATCATTAAGAAAGAAAACCCACTTCTTGTTCCTAGCAGCAAAGACCAGTTAATTTGTTCTCAATTGCTCTCTATTTGATTCTTTTCATCAATATCCACTATCAGATTGGATCCTCATTGATTCAAGTGATCTTTCTCGGTGTCAAATTTGGTATCAAAGCCCCAGTGGTCCTAGTTTTTCTGCTATGGGAACAAGGAGAAAGAGTTCCTAGGTTGAACTAGGCCCAACAAGGTGAGATGTTAGAGATGCGAAGAATGATTGAGTAACTTACACGAGAGGTTCAAAACCTACGGCGTAGAGAGCATGCAGAAGCCCGAATTGAGGTAGCGGAAGGCAAGCACAACCCCTAGATCTACTAGAAGGGGGATTTGAGAAAGATGGAGTTGATTTTAAGGATGAAAACCATTTCATAGTCCTATGGTTCAAGAAGAACCAGAACCGGTGGATTAGAAGAGTCATTAGTGAAGCACTTGATTTAAACAACAACAAAGATAGGATCGTTGATTTTAATTCTCCCCCAATATTTGATGAATATCTAGAAGATGAGGTTGAATCACATAAATTGTACCCTATTGAAGATCAAGGTGAGTCCATAACCCACGTCTCTCAAGATCTCGATTCCCCACTAAGGATTATTGATCAGATTTAAGATCCACAAGTTGAAGTTTTAATGGTCAAAGAGCTACAACACTATAATTTTGTTGGGGTTGATCAAATTAATTCAATTTCTTGGCTGTGTTGTACTGAGTTGGGGCACTTGAGTGTGTTGCCAATGAGAGGTACTATTATGAACCATTTGTTGTGATTGTCCATGTGGGACTGAGTGTTTGACCAAAGTTGAGGTGAGCCCTGTATTGGGACCTCAATAGACTTGTGGTATGTGATAGGTGAGGGAGTGAACTCCCAACAAACCTAATTGTGATTTGTATTGGGTTTAGGAGTGATCCCAGTATTGGGGCTCCAATAGACCAAGTTCATGGACTACTGTGGTATGTGTATGTTGATGATGCTCCACTGGGGAGTGTTCATAGGTGATGCCCTAAATACGTTCCCGTGATCAAAAAATAAGAGTCGGGGATTGTGTCTGATGGGTTGAAAACCCCTAGAACTACGATACATAGAATAATCTCCTGTCAATGGCCCTGTATGGGGGGGGATAGTTCACGATGAAATCTTGGACAGTCTGGGATTGATCGAGAGTGGGCATACATCATACAATACTCTATAGCTTGCATTGCATTTTCATGTGCATGGTATGTGTGATTTGTCTTGTGTATGATGCACTTGACTTGCATGTCATCAAATAGAGTTAGGTATCATAGAGTTAACCAAGTCGTGTGGACTTACAATCATTGGGACAAAACCAAATGAGATGAGAGAGAATTGCATTATATGGTGTGCGTGTGTATTGTTCATATCTATGAGATATTATTCATTATTTCTCAGTTATTATATGAAATTACTTATTTTCTCGTAACATGTGTTTATGAGTAAATACGCTGATTTTGAAAGGACTAATCATCCGAGCTTTCAGCTTATGTGTGTTGTTTAATATTTCAGGTTCTGGATGATCAAACGGAGTGTTCTACTAGTTAGGAACAGTTGGGTAGAAGTCTACATGTTCTTTATTTTGTAGTTGAACTCATATGACTTAGATAGTCAAATTGTAATATTTATTAGAACTATATTGCGAATTTACGCTTCGGTTCTACATCGCTTAGCCATTCCCATATGGATATGGAGTGAGGGCTACGTTTGCAAACCTTTAAGGTCTCCAATAAGTACTCTAGGTTTGGGATGTGACACTAAGCTAACTGAACCAAATGAAGAAGCCGACAATCACACTGCTTACCCCTCAACATCCATGAAATAATAGAAACCAGCTCATGAAAACCCAGAGCACTGGCATGTCTCAACCCCTTGACTAGAGCCAACATCCCATCCCGAGACACAATCCCCTTACCCCACCAGTCCAAAGATAGAAAATAACACCTCGCCCCCATGATCTTTGAACACACCACCAATCCCCAAAAGGCCCAGAGGGTCAAGAGAGAAGCCCGCAAAATTGAGCTTAACCTGCCCAACCTCCGGAGGACACCACACCAGCCGCAAAGACGGAGGACACCAAACACTCGTAAATCACCTGCCACTCTCAAAATATCGGCTACCGAGCTACCAACAAACTGGCTCCGAACGGAAGCCCAAGAAGCCACCGAAACCAAGATCTCCTCAATAACTCGAGTCGTCAAAAACAAAATTTCTGCAGGTTACACTCTTTCCATATATGCCACAGGATGACCTGGAACACCAACCGTTAAACGATACACCCCCTATCTGAAAGGCTCAGAGACCTCCACTGAGCGAAAAGCTAGCAAATCCACCCCGGCATCACCCACACGGGCCACACCCTCTCAATGCTACACAAAAAGATTTTCCAAATCTCATCAGCCACAGAACAATGAAAGAACAAGTGATCATAGGACTCCTCTGCCTCTCTGCATAAGAAGCACATATGAGGTGATAAAACCATTTACTTTCTCCATCTTTGGAGCATATCCTTTGTGTTGATCCAATAAAGCAATGTGGTCCAAACAAAGACTCTAACCCTAGGAGGAGCCACCCTGGCAGAAAAAGGACAAGAGGGGCCGACTCTATTGGACCCGAACTGATTAAGAAATGAACGACATGAAAACACTCAATTAGGGTCAATAGATTAAATTCTCCTATTCGACCGCTCCGGGCCTACGAAAACATCCCCAATGGACTCAAAAAGAGACACCAACTCAATAATCTCAGCACCCCTGACATTTCTACGAAGGGGAAGGTTCCACACAAGACCAAAGCCAAACCAAGAGAGGACCTCACTAACAAAAAAGGATTGGGACTAAGACCACTTTATTTTAATGGTTTAGATCAGATTGTATAGGGGGCTAAGATTAGTTTCTTGGGTCTAATGTTTTATTCAAATTATAATATTTGATCTTTAAAATAGGATTCAAAATTTAGCTACATAAAGTGATGAATTCTAGGGGTATTTTTATCATTAAGGCTTTATTTTAGAAGTCATGTGTGAGTTTTAAATGATCATGTGAGACCATTTTATTTTAATGTCTTAGATTATATTGTATATATGGCTAAGATTAGTTCCCTAGGTCCTAAGTTAGGGTTTAGGGCTTTTTTCTAATAAATAGATGTTATGAGACAATTATAAGCAGTCTTTTTGAATCATTGAATGACAATCAACCTTTTGCCTTTGGAATTATTTTTAAAAGCCTTGGATTGCTTAGTTTACCACCTTATACAAGGTTTTCTGTTGGTTTTTCTTTAAAAAAAATAAAATTAAATAAAATTAAAATAAAAAACTAGGCTTACAGAGGGATTTTCTATGGGAAGGGGGTGGGTTCACAAAAGATCATTTAGTTAAGTGGAAAGTGGTGTGTAGGGGTAAGGAGAGATAGGGGGTACTAATATAGGAAATACACTAGACAAGAATGCGGCTATGTTGGCTAAGTAGATTTGCCACTTTTGTAATGAGAAGAGCCATCTATGGTGCAAAATTATCAGTAGTAAATACTGCATATATGTTAACAGATGGGATATTATTGTGCGGGCAAGAATTTTAGGGGGAAGACCTTGGAAAGCAGTAACTGCTCTTGCCGCATCTTTCTACCTTTTTGTTCATTGTAGTTAGGGTCAGGCATTTTGGTGTTTTTTTGGACTAATTTGTGGTGCGGTGATCACAGAGTGTCGAAGCGTTTTCCTAGAATTTTTAGATTAGTGTTACATCAAAATTCAAGAGTTTGTGAGGTTCTATCTTGGTCCTCTTCGGGTTTGTGTTTGAATATCCTCCTCAGGAGGGATCCTAGACCAGTCAAACTTAATGAACTTGCTATGCTTTTTCCTCTCCTTCAAGATGCCTATGTGCATACTGATATCCCAAGCAGACGTATATAGTTCCCAAATCCCAAAGGGGTATTTTCATGTCAGTCTTTTTACCTTTGTACTCGCATCGTTAGGGAAAAGCCTTCGGCTCCCTACCCACTTGTCTTCTTTGGAAACTACCCCCCAAAAGTCAAGGTCTTTGTTTGGACTGCTCTTCTCCGTAGAACAAACATTGCTGAGGTTCTCCAAAGGAGAAGAAGGTATTTGGCCCTATCGCCTCATGGAGCACGGTGAGGCGGGGGATCATTTGTTTATGCACTGTCAATTTGTTGCAGAGAGCTGGTGTTTTTTTCTACAGGAGATTGGCATACTCTAGGTAATGTCGAATTCCTTATGTTCTTTTCTTGAGCAATGGAGGTTTCCTAGTCTGGGAGTGAGGGGTCGTAACGTGTATAGAATTGAACGGTAGACCCAACGCGACTGACAGATAAGCCGACGTTAATAAATTGAGCGGCAGATCCGACTCGACTGACAAATAAGCCGACGTTAATAGTGGGTTTAATTCCGCGATAAAATTTCCAAACAATCTTGTGGCACATTTGGAGGGAAACGAATAAGAGGATTTTAAGAGACATGAGATCTGCCTTGCAAACAGTCACGCCCCGAACCCGTAACCCGGATCCCTAGGTGGGATGGCACGAATCACGAGGCGCGACCTTCGGGATCTATTTCTGGACCGCAGATTAGCATATCATAACCAAAGATAAAAGATGAAATAAATAATATTTTTCACCATCACAGAGTTGAGGAAGCAAAACTAATAACAAAAATAAACAGCTAACTACTGGCACTCAGCTGGGCCATTATTACATCAATTCACAAATAAAACAATAAACATAACATCTGGTCTGTAAATAAAATAAAGTAACGAATACTAATCATAAACTGCAACGTCTGCAACTCAAGGTGCGCCGCCACCACAGTCACGAACTTGACCTGCAACATGAGTAAGTTGTAGAGCATGGAATGCCCAGTGATAGTACTAACACCGTCTTACCATAGTCATAACCTCATTTCCAAAATCAACACGAGATAAGCAATTATAAATAAATAGAAACGGTATGCAATGTTCAGTTATGATAGATGATGAGATGAGTGTCATTCAAATGCTCTAATGTTATGCTCACACAAGGAAATACATATGGATTGAATGCAATGCCTATGTTATCTTA
>JAUPMG010008715.1:0-15760 GCA_031762675.1 Pachysandra terminalis | reverse complement strand
TGCCACAATTGTACACCATTGCACATATCTATATATTACACTCTGTTCACAATCACACACAGCCCAAAATGCTGGAGTATGAGTGAATACACTTCATTGTAGGTATACTCATTATGGCTTTCAGCTTATGCCTGTTGTTTTTAATATTTTCAGGTTCTGGAGCATAGACGTAAAGAGAAAGACCGGAATGGGTAGTGCACTCTGATAGAATGTATGTTTTAGTCTAGTCGTAGACTCATTGCATCTAGAAATGGTAGATTTCAATTCTAGGCATTTTATAGTTACTTATATCTTACTAGAATTGTTAGAACTTCCGCTTATGAAATCTAATTTTGTTAGCCACACCCGTAGAGATACGGGATAAAGGTTGCACTTGAATTGGAAAACCTATGTAATCGGAAATTTCCGGTTCGGGTCATGACACATCACTCAAATCAATTTATGTGCAACTATTTCGAATATGGAATAGCAAAGTAAATCTATAGGTTCCTCTTCAAGGCAGTAAACCCTCTTCAGGTATTTGTAATTTTGTACAATAGGCAGTATTACAAAATGCATCAACAGGCAAAACAAAAAAGATGACAATCTTTGTTAAGAGATTGCATTCATGAAGAAAGGAAGAACAAAAAATAAAGCGTGAGTAAGGAACAATATATCAAAGAGGCGAACATTATTGAGATGAAGTTTTAGTAATATTCGCCTCTTTGATATATTGTTCCCTAATCATGCTTTATTTTTTTGTTCTTCCTTTCTTCATGAACATATATATATATATCATAAGGATCACAAAAAAGAGGTAGCTGATTGACGCAAGAAATACCACAAAAATTCCACTAATAAAAAAAATGATTCTATAAGATCAAGGAAGTAAAATCATAGCCCTATAATAATAATAAAATAAAAATTTCAATTGATAGTACATAGGTCCAGGAAAATCGTTAGCATTGAAATTAGAACCACAACGTTTACAAGAACAGATAAAACACACAAATAAATATTGATAGTAAAATAAATAAATCAGGAAAATTGACTAAGTCTAAAACAACACAAGAACAGGGTAGTTTCCCTTCCATCGATAACCCAAAGGAAAAACAAAATCCACAAAGCATTACCTGTGAATGATTTTAACAACCCTTTAATCGCAGTCGTTCTTGCTTTGAGTTTTTTTGGGACTTGGCTTGAGGACGACTACAGAGGTCTTTTGGCATATGATTTGGGATTTCGTAAGAAGAAAAATTTGATGGTTCAAGGGTGAAGAAGAAAACAGTGGGGTTTCGGCTATGCTTGAAGAGACGGAGATTAGTTTTGTAGCCTTCTAGGCGAACGTGAAGGCGACTACGACGGCGACGGCGATTGAGGCAGCAGCGATGCAGATAACGCGGGAGCGGGAAGAGAAAGAGAAAGGTTTTGTCGGGCTGAAAAAAGAAAAACCTTTCTCGGCGGCTTTTCAAAAGCCGTCAACTATTACCCCTTTCTTGGCGGTCTTATTTAGACCGCCGTCTTTAGACAACACAATTATCGACAGTCCTCTAAAGACCGCCAACTATTATCCTTATATTGGCGGCCTTATTTAGACCACCGTCTATGGACCCAAATTTGTCTCTGCGTTTTATTCTTAACCACCATCCATAGTTACGTTCTCTCGGTGGTCCTATATAGACCGCCGCGAGAAATTTCCCGCGCGAAAGGGGTTTAGCGGGATTTTTTCCGCGCTATAAGGATTACTCGGCAGTCTAATAAAAACCGCCGAGATAACAACATTAGATGGTGATTTTTATTAGACAGCCGTTAGATGCCGCCGGTAAAAACCCCTTCTCTTTTAGTGTGAATACGATGTTATAAAGTTAATGATACATTACTGTTCTATAAGATTCAAGTCCTTAAATGCTACAAGATCTTCGACTATCTTGATAGGACTTATCTCTCTGGCCCTCCATTCCTGAAAGTCTAATGTTTATTTCCCCCTATGCTTTAAGTAATTAACCTCGAATTCACTAGCTTCAAGAAGTAATATATATGTTAAGGAATGTTCCCTTATAATTCATAACATTATGTTTTCATAATGATCATTTCGAGTGAGTATGTCGAAGTTTGACTTCAAGTTATTTATATGATTATCCCCAAAGGTGATTTAGAATTTGATTTTTGGATAATAAGTTGGTCATTTCGAGATGTCGTCTCAAAATGCCTAACAAAGACTATTCAAAATATAACATCGAAATAGCATTATGTTATAACCTCATATGAGATATTACTTGTTATGATGAATTGTCCCCCTCGAGGTGGCTAACCTATAGATGTCTTTTATGATATAATTATCGAATATTTCGAAGGTTTTCCTTTGAGAATATGATTTGAAGTCTATCTCAAGTAGCACTTCAAAATATACTATTAATTTCGAAGTTATTCTCCCGAAATGGGCTTTCAAAATATACTATTATGGAAATATTCTCCCACTAAGGGTGGGCTTTCGAAAAGACATTCAGAATTCCAATTATACGTTCTTTAAAATGTATAATTACATGATTGACCTTTCTAGATGTCATATTATCATAGGATTAAATCAATTTTAAAATTGGCTCATCATCATTAGTCCCCTACATTTAGAATGTGTTTTTTTTATCCACATTGTAAATGCATTATTAAATATAGAAATACTTTTCTATGTATATTAAATGTATTTCTCTGATAATCACATAACGCATTCCAAACATTATCGTTTGATATTTTTAGACAATTTGATTTGTATATATATGAATGAACATATGTAAAGAAAGTAACTTACTTGTTCAAATGGCTTTTGAAGGCAGAGTTGGTGAGAAGAAAATCAGGCTATTCGAGAATTCTCTGGTTTTTGAAAAAATCAACAAGAACGATGTTTTTGTGGGTTGGAGCTTTTGGTATAAGATTGTTATGACCAATCTTTCTTAGGAAGTCCAATCCAAAGGTGGTCACCCTCATGTTGAAACAACCTTGACACTTAACGTCCATGAAGAACGAAAAATGAGTTTGAAGAGGATGATTGAGCTTATGCTTCCTTTTCTCAAGCTACGACAGTAGATTTGGTTCTGTAATGCCGTCTAACCGTTCCTGTAGACCTCAGTAATTCGTTGATGGTTTGCTTAGTTCAAGCATTGCAGATAGAAGCAGAGATTTATGTAAAGCTATAAAAGCTTGGAAGAGATTTTAGCTTATTCAAGCATCATAGATATGTAAAGCTATAAAGCTTGAAAAACGTTTTTTGATTTTTCGAAATACTATTGTAATCAATTCTGATTAGAAATAGTATTACTTTGAACTTTTGTTCATTAATTTCTCTGAGTGTTTTCCTTAGGAAAATTTATATGCATATATCAATTTGGCATAATACTCCAATGTTTCAAATTAATCCTCCCAATACAAATGGGCGTTTGAATTTGGAACTGGATCTTTAAATATTCTATTTAAGATTTATCTCAAATGAATCCTTTAAAGTGCTTCATCTAAAATTTATTTCATGTAGAGTTTCAGAACATTGATTCGAGGTCTATCTTAAGTATAACCTCTAATATTTGTTCATTATTTCGAAGGTTTTCAAAAGAATGCTGATTTAAGACCCATCTTATGTAGATCTTTAAAATACTTATAATTTTGCGATTATTCTCCATATACATGTAGATTCTCAAACTAAAATATTTCGAAAGTATAATTTCAAAAGAATACTAGTCTGAAAGATTCATCACTAGTGAATTCCCAAAATGTATTGTAGAAGGTCTATCTCAAGTAGATCCTTAGAATACTTTGTTTAATGTCCATCTCAATGAGATCCGTAGAATACTTATTTGATTTGAGATAATACTCCCAACACATGTGGGCAAATACTCTTAACATATAAGCATTCAAATGTCTGAGGTCGATCTCAAGTAGATCCTTTAAATACTTCTGATTTCGAGATAATACTCCCAACAAAAGTGGGTGCTCGAAATGTCTGAATTTTATCTCAAGTAAAGCTTCAAATACTTAATGATCATTTCGAAATGATTCTCCCAAAATAGGCCTTCGAAATATGTAAATTCTGCTACATGATGCCAAGTGGCACATTCTTATTGAATCAATTAAAATTGAATATCATCATTAGCCCCTGCGCTTATCACGTGTTGATTAGACACGTTGTAAGAGTGCTATTAGGGGACAAATTGGCATGCACATTAAATGCATTATGATTGCTAGGGTAAACCGTCACCACACCCTTTTGTGTATAGCCTATGTTGCATTAAATGCAATGCTAATGTGACACTTGGGTATTATTCAACGTTTAAAATTCTAGGCAGTTAATCATTTCAAATTCAAATATATAAATATGAAGAGATTCTTAAAGATCAACTTACCTTGATCGATATCTTCTTTCTTCCTTATCCTCTATTTTGCTTTCTTTATTCCCTCTCGAATACTTTGCTTGATATTTTAAATTTTTCCTTCAAAATGCCTCCTAAGAAGCAAAAGGGTGATAAGAAGCAAAAGGTGGCGACTATTCAGCCTTTAGAAAGACCTTCGAGCCCCTGTATAGAGCTTGGTGATGAATTATTCTTGGATCCTTCTAATAGTTGGATTCCTTCTGCGAAGAATGATTCAGATTTATTGACTCTTTATCCAAATTCTAGTGAAATCAAGGATAACAGTAGTCGTTTTCAACTTATTCCTTATTTTAGAGCTACTCAGAATGACTTTACTATTTCTGCTATTTTCTTCAAATCTCACCTTGGCATGCTAATGGCTTAGAGTTCTTAGTGTGGAAGTAATGTTTCCAATCCCGCTTATGCAGGCAAACTGTAGAGTGCGGGTATTTATAATGTTGTTCGAGCTTTGATGTCACAGATTTCTTGAGATAATGAAGGAGTTGAATCTTTCATTCTTCGTTGGAATCCACATTCTCATACATTCGTGACTACTTTTGGAGGAATTACTCCAACTCTTGAAGATCTTCAATATTTGTACAGTTTTCCTGTTATTGGTAATATTCATCCTGGTGACTTGTCCTTATCTCGTGAAGAACTCAAGATTGAAAAAGCTTTGATTGATGGTTTAAAGCTTTCGATGCAGAAACCTACTTTGAAGAAAACCCGTCCACCTTCTAAAGGTCAGGGATCTCATCAGAACATAGCAGGATGGATTCGCTATTTCTGGAGGGAAGAACATGTAGAGAGGAAATCGAACATTCTCTCCGTTGTGATGGGTATGGGTAGGAATAGCCCTATTTTCCTTGAAGCTTTCCTTTCCCTTTGGTTGTCTCATTTTGTTCTTCCAAGTTTTCCTGCGGATAAAGTTCATAATAAGGTCTTCCCACTAGCTATCAAGTTAGCTCAGGGATTCGAAGTTTCCCTAGCTCCTCTTTTCTTGGAAATTTGTATGAGAGTCTTGATCTTTTGGTTGCTGATCACGCTCGCTCTAGAGGTGCTCGAGTAATCGAATCAATTGTTGATACTGCTTTTCTTCAAATGTTCCTTTGGAAGTGCTATCTGAAATATGCTTCGGTTGAAATTTCCCGAATACCGTAATTCTAGACTCTAGTGTCTCGAATGCTCGTTCTATTTTTTGGGCTGATCATTCTCTTAATAGGATTATTTCTCTAGTTGATGTTCTAGAAAAGGAAAGTGAGTTTTTATGCAGACGTTATCTTCGAAAGATTGGTTTTACTGATTATTCGATATTGAGAATTCCTTCCTTCCAGTTTCGGATTTCCATCTTCAATCAAAATTCTTCAAAATTTTCTTGGTAACCATCCATTATGGTTATGTTCTAGGAATGGTTGAAGGTAGCTTTGCCAGTGCTTTCGATTATCACCATCGCAAAGTATTGAGGCAATTTGGACTAGATCAAACTGTCCCAAAAGTGACTCATACTACTATTCCTTCTCCTCATAAGGCAGGTAGAAGATTCGTTGTGTCAGAAGCTTTAGAATGTCGTTGGATTTTTGAGAATGCTATTATTACAACTTCCATGAGAGTGACTGGATCTTCTAAATCTTGGGTTAAATTTTGGCAATTATTGTTAATGGATTTTGACTAGTTTCCGAAAGGTCAACCTGTTCCGTCAGATCAACCAATTAGCTTTAGAGATACAAGACTTAAACTCTTTTAGCAAGAAGAGTAATACTAGTGCTCCTTCGAACGGTTTCTATATTCCCACTCCTCATATTTTTTATCCTGAAAATCAGAGAATTTTCTTCAAGTTTTACCACTCACGAAAATATTCCTCAAGATGGAGAAGAGACCGAAAAAACTGACTCGATCTTCTAGAAGAAAACATTCTAATGGGAAGGGAAAGGCTACATCTTCTATTGTTCCCCCTTCGAGGACTTCGAATAGTCCAAATCCGAAATTCAAAATTTCGAGTTATCAGATTTCAAAAGATAAAGATTCTTTTGTTTTTGATAAAGTTCCTGGAAAGAAACCGCAATCTGTAAGTATAGAATTTATAACGTTTTCATTGAATTCCTCTGATCTTGTTGAACTATAAATAATGACTGACTTCACTCTCAGGATGCTGGAAGTAAGAATCAAGCCCACATTCCTCTTGCTGTTATATTGCCTAAAGACAACAACACTTCATCAACTAAAGAACCTTCACTAGGTAATCTCTCAAGATTTCCATTTTGAATACTCTATACTTTGAACACTTATGCTTTCTGTCTTGTGTTTCAGCCAAACCTGAGAAAGGAAAGAAGAGAGAAGAACTTGTGGGTGCAAAAGTTAAACGTCTCCAAAATGCTAAAGTTGCTAAGCATTCTTCAAAAAGAAATGCTTTGAATTTGATAACAACTCTTCTGATCGCTTTTCTTCTTTTTTTTATATGCATGATTTTGAGACATGTTAATTTACAATAATTTTCTAAGACCCATCAAGATGTTCCTCAGGAGATCGTAGATAAGAAAACTCCTACTTATCTCGAGAAACAAAGAATCGACCTTGAAATTTTATAAATAGAATGCAAGCTAAAAGGGGATTAGCCAGTGTTGGTCTTCCTCTTACAAAAAATATGCAATATGATTCTTTGCTCAATGAGATCGCCATATACAATGCATAGAAAGAAGCTGCTGAGAAATCTCAAGCTAGATAACAAATACTAGTTCAAGAGATTGTGAAACCTTCGAAATCTTCAATTCGAGTTTTAGATTCCGAAGATAAAGATGAAGAAGGATCAGAAGAAGAGGAGAATGGAGAGGATGAAGAGAAGGGTGAGGAAGAAGGAGACGAAGAAGAAGAGGAAGAGGATGAAGAGCAAATTCTTGGTGATGCTCTAATTCAGGAGGAACAAGTTTTATTACTTAGTTCGAGCCCTCTCATAACCCCTCTTCTTCAGAAATCCATCCTTCACCTCTTCCATCTATTGCTAAGACTACAAACATTTCTGATGTAATCTCTTTCGCCAAGACTTCTACTACTATTGGAACTTCTCTTTCCGCCCCTCCAAATATTATCATAGATGTTTATGATGATCTTCCACCTCAAATTCCAAGTGTTTCAAGAATTGAAACCTCTGCTGTTGAACTATCTTTCATGGAGAGTTTAATGGTTGAAGCTTCGAACATTACTAGTTCGAGTACTAATACTGTAACTGTTATTTCTTCAAATATTGAAAGTTTGAGTGTAGAAGCTTCAAATTTTGAGGTCTTAAATACTGATGTGTCAAATGCTTCTAGTGCTACTACTACAAGGGTCGCAGTCTCTACTGAGATTCCCCTTTCTTCAGTGATAGAAAATGTCCCTTCAGCATGTAAGTTATCTCTTCTTCCAAATATTTTTGCAAACTTCATATTTCAACATTTTCTAATTTCTAATTTTTATTTGCAGCTGTTGTATCAGCAATACCATCAGTTATCACTTGCTCAGGAATATCGGCTCTTTTGATTCGAAAGCTCATATCTACTACTACAACAACTATTACTTCCTAAATAACGTCAAGTGCTGAGGCTTCTTCTTCTTTTGCTTCTGCGAGAATTAATCTTCGAAAAAGGAAAAGATCCGAACTCTCTTCTACTCAACTTGTTTTAGATGAAAGAACAGCATGGTTTTCGCGCATATGTCAAAGTGGATGGATGCAGTTTTTGAAGCATATGTCAATATATTGGATAAAGTTCGAGTTCCTTCTTCCTTTATGAGGAGTACAGGGTATCAGGAACGATGCTCTCTTTTGGATAGAATGTCAGAAAAGAATTTTGCATCGCTTTCTTCAGAAGACCTAGAGAACTGGAGACCATCTCTTTCGAATATTGAGTCTTAGTTTGAAAATCGAATGGTTGAAAAATAATTTCACCACTCTAAAGAAGTCTCTTTCTTGTTTTCAAGAAAGAGCAGAGCTTGAAATTCAAAAGAATCTGACTCTTGATCAGCTCATCAATAGTTCTCAAGGGTTATAGGAGAAAAAGAAAGAAGTTGCACTACTTTAGAGATGTCTCGAAGAGAAAGAGAAAGAAATTGAAGGACCTGAACAATATGTTCAATTATTGAAGTCCAAAACAAAGAATAGATCAAAGAGAATTTTAGAAGTTTCAGATGTAATTGTATCATTTCGCATTCTACCAAAAGAAATGTATTCTCAAGATTGATATCAATAAAGAGATTCTTTTGGCATACTTTACACTTTTGTTACAATTACTCTCCTTCAAAAATAGTAATGATTTAGCCATTTTCTATTGACTAACTCTTCTTGTACATTCTCTTCAAGTAAAACAATTTTGTAATAGCCTATAGGATAAGCTTCAATGATTTCGAAAGGTCCATCCCACCTTTGTTCAAACTTAGGCTTGATAGTGTTGCTCCTTTCATAAAAAGAAGCTTGAAACACTAATTCACCAACGTGAAATTTTCGGGGAGAGACTTTCTTCTGATAAGCTTTTGAAATTACTTGATGGTACTGAAGATTGTTTGATAGTGCTTGTTGTCTTTTCTCATTCAAGTCATTATCTGCTGCATTCTAATTGCAACTAAATCATGAGTATCCCAATCCATCTCAGCAGCTTGAAGTATTCTAGCTGAAGATATTTGCAATTCACACTACAAACAAGGGGTTTTTAATGGTAGTGTTTAATGGCGGGCAAAATAAAACCGCTGTTATATGTAGTTTCTTTGACGGTCTAATAAGACCGCCTATATTTAATACCTGTATCGGCGGTTTTTATTAAGACCACCGAGAAAGTGATACTATTGACAGCGGTTTTTCCCAGACTGCCGAGTAAGGGTACATGTTTCTCAGCAATCTTTAATCGATCGCTGAGAAACTTGTTTATACACTACCCCCGAAATCCCTTTCTCTCTCACTCGAAAGCCCAACTTTCTCTTTTCTCCCGCGTTACGCCTCTCTTCTTCCCCTCTCCCTCTCACTCATCGATTTCCCCTCTCCCTCTTCTTCTTTCGTGGTCTTCTTCTTCGACGATCGCTGGCAAGAATATCCACCGTTGGTAAGCATTTATTTCCTCCTCTTCTTTTTCTTCCTCTTTACTCTCCCATCTTCTCATTTTTAACTAACCTTTTTTTTGGTCTTTATTGACGTTTCAGAGATCAGAGCAACAATCATCTGAATACACTCTCTTCCTCTTGTTGTTCAAATTGTTCTTATGTTAAACCCTAGCTTCTACTTTGGATTTTGACAGTTGATCGAAGAAGCTATAAGATTCAAAGCATGGAGTTATTCGAATTGGCATTCTCTTCTTCACAACGCTATTCACTAGTTGGAATATCTGAGATCTTTAATTTTTTTTTTGGTCTGTACATAGAAGATCACTGCTTCCTTACTTTTTGAACTGCAATTCTGCATTCAGACCCTATTTTTTTATCCAAGGTCAAAATCATTGCTCCAAGAAAACTCCACCAACTCCTTCTCATTTTAGGGTTCATCGTTCACATTTCAAGCAGAAGAAAAAAATAATAGAGAAAAACCTTCTGTTTGACATAGTTGGATCATCCATAGAATTAGATCTCTAATTGCTTATATCTTTCCTGGATCTAGGTTAATATTTTTTCTTTCATAGATTGAGCTCGGAATTGCTGCTTCCAAAAACCCTAAAATCTGTTGAAGATATCAAAGTCTAGTAGCGAAGGAAAAGGATATTTCCATCAGTCCAAAACACTAATGTGAACATGTTTTGAGTTTTGATTTCTATTTTGTCTTTAGGTTTGTGATGTTAATTTTCATCTTGGATCTGGTTAAATGGAGGGATAGTTGATGGAAACTGAATGGGAAACCCGAATAGACCTAGCTCATCCAAACCCAACCCAATCACTACCGGGTCAATAAAAATAAAGATTTATTAGGGCATGACATATCAATTATTGGATACTCATAGAGACTCCCAGTTATAATAGGGCATGTAATATATACTGGTTCAATTAAGGTTTAAGATGTTGTAGGTAATTAAAAACAACCATCAGCTAGACAATGTGAGAAGTGAACAAAAATAAAAAAAGTAGCTCCTACTTCTATTATGCTACCAACTAAAGAGAGCACCCATCTTTTATGATTACCTTTCCAAATGAGTTAGTAATATGATACATCCAAGTATGGCCTTATAACTTTTGGGTGAGATAGCAATGAAGTCAGTAGCAATTACGGAGTCACTTTGTGGAAGTATTTCTAGGCTGTGAAGATTTTCCGAAGTCATCCTTTCAGGTAGGAACCAAAGCTAGAGTCGTAGTTTGGGAGTCAATTTGTTGAAGTATTTCAAGTGGTGGTTGTTCATGGTTCGGGTGGATGCTTGTCCTGAGACGCCACCTTGATTTTTGTAAAGAGGTTATAGGTTAAATTGCTAAAGTTCTATGACTTGGTCTAAAACCTAGTAAGATTGTCTAATCCAAACAATTTGACTCGGTTTCAAATAAGTCAGATCGAACGATCCAATATGAATCCTTCAATACCCGTAAAATCTTTTATGAGTTTTTAAAAAAAAATAAAAAAAAATATATAGCTGTTTGTGTTTCGCTTATGTTTAGTTGTGCCATTTGTTATATATTATTGTGAATTAGTAGAAGTGAGTGTATGCCTTGAAAAATGGAGATACGTGGGTGTTGGTGGAATTATTTGGTATATATGTATATGTGATTTATTCTTCATTTTACATGTTATGGATGCATTGCATCTTCAATAAGGGGATTGCAATTTTTCATACGATATAAATATGAAGATGCACTATCACACATATAACAGTTTGGATTGTCAGATAGACTGTTTGGGATTAACAACTACTTTACTTGTTGTTTTGTGATTGGATTATTTCTCTTTTAATTTTGGCAACCATTTCTGTGTGCTATTTGGATACGTAGTTTACTTAACTATGTGCTTCTCACTCATCCATCTAGTATGGATAATCGAGAGTACAATATGTCATGTTAGCTAACGTATTTGAAGAAACACATAGTAATGCAGCCAAAATATTAGAGAAATATTCTAATCATAAAATTAGGGAGTAAAATAGTTGGTAATCCTGAATGGGTATAAAATTTATATAGCATGCATCATTTACTTGCAGGTTATATCTGGTTTGAAAATGCACGTATTGCATTGAGGTATGCCTCACCTTTAAATTATTTGTATTTATTTAGAATTTATTATTATAATTTATGCAGTTCATGAACATAACCTCTCTTTACATATTGTAGATGCTTCTTTGATTATTTCCATTTTAGATAGAGAATTTGGCCTTATCTTTATATATTGTAGATTCTTTAGAAATGTTTGTAGTAATACCTTCATTGTAATTCTATATTCTGTTCTTAAATATAGTAGTGGGTAACAGTTTAAGAGTTCAAACCATCAATTGATCCACCAAATTTTCTAAGGGTTTATTGCTCACTAAGTGTCAAAAGAGGAGTGTAAACCACACTAAGCGGTTACCCGGAACATGACCTGATTCTCGCTAACTGGCCGTGGATTTGATCTTAATGAGGAGCAGTTCTTATCTTTGTGAAGTTGAAGCAAACCCCCCGAGTTTGGGCCAGGGTTTTACCCATCTTTACGAATTCCATCAATTTAGGCTTCCATCCATTTTCCTTGTTTTTTATAGTTGGGAACTGGTCGGGTTGTCTCTAAGTAGTGTTGGAAGGTCATTTTGCATTTTGGTTTGTTTTCTTCTTGTTGAAGTTTTCTAATTTTGATGCATGCAGCATATTGAACGAAGAAGTCGGGTGTCATTTAACTTGAAATTTCCTGAGCTGGGATCTGGCTTTGTACCTTCACCTGCTGACATTTGTTTGGAAGCAAAAATGGTGAAATCTTGACTTGGGCAGCAGGAAATTCAATCTCTCTCTCTCTCTCTCTCTCTCTCTCTCTCTCTCTCTTTGTGCGAATCTATATGCCACTGATATGGTTTGACTAAACAGAAGGAAGGAAAACAGAGTTCATCGAATGGACTAATGGAAGGAAATATCACTGTAATGAGACTCATTTAAGGAATTTCTTTAGATATTTTAGACAGAAAGAAGGAAAACATATTATTTAGTTGAGATTTTGTTACTGTAAATGGCGTGGGTGGTGGGTGGGTGTGCGTGTGTGTGTGTGGGGGTGGGGTGGGGGTGGTGGGGGGTGCGGTGCGTTGTTGCTGCTCTTGTTCGCAGCAGCAGGTGGGGTGGGTGTGGGAATAAAAGCCCAAGGATTGTAAATTATTATTTTGAATGCGATCTTCTATTTTTTCTAAAGGGTTTTCCATGTAAACCTGTGTGTTGTAGTTTATTTGTTCTATTGTTAGTTTTATCGGTTCTCTAAAGAGAACTGGTTCATGGTCCAAGTAGGACATCTTGACCCATCATTTTAGGTTTGAACTTGGGTCCAACACTTGGATAATAAGTCTAATCAACCTCTCTGACCAGAATGACCAGGAGCAACCCAAAAATTTGGAGGGGTCAATGCAATATAAAATAATATGAAAACAATATTATATGATGTTTTATTGGTGGGTAGTTTATGAAATTTGATGAGTTATGAAATTGTTGTTATTATTGCTTAATCGATATGACCTGCAGATTTGTTTATAACTTACAATTTTATGCATAAATAGGATGATGGTTTGTCACTTTTGTAATTGGTTTTAAGGTTCTAAGGCATGTGGTTACCATTACCAAACCAATAAATTATGATCTAAACTAGCACACATAGTTTCCGTTACCAAACCAGAAAATTATGATCTAAATTTTAATATCTAATGTGTTGAGTTTTAGAAATTAAAAAGATTTATTAGTACCATGAAGGATATGTACGAGGGAGTGCTAACTAACATGAGAATAGTCGATATCAAGACAAATAAGTTTCTGCAATTGTTTTTATATGCCTGAGCTATGATTATGGGTTTGGAAGAATATGCTTTGGTGCTATGATTGTGTGTTGTGATTAAATATTTCTGTTTTAATATTTTCTTTTGTATGCATACAGGCAGAGATGGAACAGGCGAGGGCGACATTGCCAGAGGGCTCGCAAGACAGCACCAGTCGTGATGACGCCTATGCTTGGGTCATGGGATCCGAGAGGCACAGCCGCGTTTGCGGGTTGGGGATGGGATATACCACATTCAAATTGTGGACATAGCCTCACGGGAGCCAGGAGAGCATGACTAAAGAGGCGGAGATCGCTACCTTGCGATCTGGTCTAGAGGAGTTGACTACTAGGCTAGTTCAAAGGGATCAGGGGTTTGCTTAGCTATCACCTGTCCAGGCCGAGACGAGTGCTCAGGTGGCTAAATTATAGCTCTTGGTATTGAAACTGACTCGTCAACAGATAGAATTTATATCAACCTGTCTATAGTCTTTAGTTATATTTGATATTTACTTTCCTATTCCCATGATAACTAAAACTAGTTTATATAATCTGTTTTGTAGGGTGGAGGAGATCAGCATGGGCCTGGAGGTGTTATTGATGATGATGATCAGGATCCACTCTCACTATCCACTCACGATCCCTGCCGATATTTGTATATATTTAGTTGCACATTTGTATATTATATAATAATTTAATGTAATAGACTGGAATTGTGCTTGTTATCACCTTATATATGTTCTTGATCATAACTTGTGTTGTTCAATAGACTTGAATTGTGTTTGTTGTTGAATTCTGTTTACTTACATGTTTAAAGAGTTGAATTGTGTTTGTTCTTGTACGGGTTTAATAGACTTGAATTGTGTTTATTTACAGGTTCGTAATCTTGTAGATATAAGGAAATTATTAAAAAAAAAAAAACACACAAACAATTAACAGCGGCCATGCATGACCACCGTTAAATCCTATATTCTGCGGTGGTCTGGACCACCACGGAATGACCAATGAACCGTTGTTGATATCCATCAGGATATCAGCCCATTCCTCGACAGTCATATATAACCATCGTCCATGCTGATATTCCAAGGTGGTCCAGATCGCTGTGGAATGAGTTAGCATTTTCGGCGGTCTCATAAACCGTTGTGCATTCATATATATTACGGAGGTCTGGACCGCCGACAAAAGGTTCTTTTATAGCAGTTTCTGATCGCCAAATATGTGGTCCTAATTGTCGGCGATTCAATTGAGTGCCATCTATACCGCTGAGAATTCCTTCCCCGACTAGGTATTTTTCGGGGGTTACCATGACCACCGATAAAGGTTTTCACAGCGGTCAGGAGACCTTTGGCGGCGATTTTGGACTGCCAAGAAAAGCCCTATGTTTTGTAGTGTCAACAGGTAGAATCGCTTCCATTCCGTATAATAATAAAAGGGAGTTGTCTTAGTAGCTCGATGCTTCGATACTTTATATGCCCATAACACATCAAACAAGTGTTCATGCCATTGAGTGGGATGATCATAAGTTAACTTACTTAACAATCTGATCAAAGTCTTGTTCGTAGCTTCTGCTTGTGCATTTCCTTGAGTATAATACCGAGTGGATTTGCTATGGATAATATTATGCCTTGCAACTATTTCTCGAACTGGACAATTTAAAAATGAAGAACTATTGTCAGTAATGATCCTTCGAGGTACTCCTCCTCGAACAATAAGAAATTCTTTAATGAATTGAGCCATAGCAGCTCCGGTTTCTTTCTTAAGAGCAATTGCTTCAACCCACTTGGTAAAATATTCAGTGGCTACTAAGACCCATGTATGTCCTTCTCTGCTGTGAGGATTGATTGGGTCCATCAAGTCTAGCCCCCAGGTATGAAATGGATATGGAGTTATAATAGATTGCATACTTCGAGGGTGTTGCCTTGGAATATTTCCTTGTATCTAGCATCTTGAACATTTCTTAGCATACTCGAATGCATCATCCTTCATTAAAGGCCAATAAGAAATTTAGGAATGCAAAATACACTATTTATATCCATAAATCCGTACTTACTTGTTGTCCTGCGCTAAAGGCATGAAGGCGGCGAGCGGCGATTCGATCCCTTCCTTCTTCTCTTTCTTCCTTTCCTCTTTTCTTTTCTTATGCAAACTAAAGAGAGAGTTAGCTTGCAAAGCAAGCTAACTTAAGAGAATATCCTCTCTCTCTCCTATCACACAGGCCATGCGGCGTCCCGCGCAGCCTCACCACATTTCATCAAATCTCGATCCTAGATTCTAAGTATCCCCTCACTACCAGTCTAAAACCTCAATGGAATACCTACTCAACAAAAATAACTATTTTACATCGCCCCAAACCCAAAAGAGAGAATAGATCGCCCCCATGCATCACATGACCGGATCTTACTCGGACTGACGATCAGGCTGGCTGATCGACTTGACTAATGACTAAATAGAAAATATATATAATAATATATAATTAATAATAACT
>JAUPMG010008704.1:0-15760 GCA_031762675.1 Pachysandra terminalis | reverse complement strand
CTTTATATAAGTCTTAGTCTTTTGTTTTTGTATAAGAATTAATCTTTTGGATTTGAGTTTATTATGTAATCATATTTTAGTTTTCATTTATGAACGTGATTTCTAACCTAGAGTTTATTTCGTTATTTTCCGCTGAACTCTGTAATAATGATATGTTTATGTTTCGTTAAATGCTTATTTTAGGATAAATCCTATTTTTGTTGTGATCCACCACTCTCCTTTGAGGAAGTGAAGGTGATGTCTCTAGTCCTTGATGGACCGTATCGGGTCTCTCGGATTCGGGACGTTACACATAAGTCCTTATCTTTTGAATATTTCAAAAGGGAAGATTGCTTGTATTTGTGAAGTTTGGGACACGTGGCGTTCCCCCATAAGCTGGAATTCAAAAAGGTTACTTCTCTAAGAAGTTATTTCCTTTTTTGGTGATAAGGACGGTCAGATATCTTTGAGCTGGTTCAAATATCACATTTTCACCAAACGGTCTAATTACTGTACGCAGATGCTGACAGTTGGCACATGAAAGTCGGCTGTACAACCGTTTACAGCTTTATTGAATGATTCAGTGTATGCGGCTATACCCAAAACGTGTTCACGTACTTTTAAGATAGCGTCGCATGTAAAGTGGGGTTTAATTAGCCCGCCTGATCACCAATATCACCTTAAACGGAAAAAATCACTCATCGATTTCATGGGGGATTATGGTAGACAATTTGTTCCTTACTAAACACTATTTTGGTTTAAGCACCTTAATTTTCTAGAGTTCTACGCAAATCTAAGCGGAATTTTAGTTGAAATTATATATTTACGATATTTCAGTGCAATGATGCCAGCAAAACCAGCTACCGATCAATCTAAAAATCAATCCTAAACTGGCTTCTACCTTAACCGGGAATAACCAGCTCATCGTTAGGTATGTGGCGTCATCAGATTGATACCGCCGAAAATATCGCACCAAGTGTATCAACCAGATAATTTAGTGCTCACATGGAAGTTAAGTTACAGACGATTTTCCTGTGGTACCAATAATCAGAGAACACCATGTCACTTCAGCAACACTAAAAATGTGACTGACATTCCTAAGGGTGTGTTTGGTTGGTGGGAAAGGAAATTAATTAGTTACTTTCCCATGCTTTTTGGGTGTTTAGATGATGGGAAAACGTGAGGCCCATTGGAAAACATTTTTTCTAACCATCTCAAATTCCAGTCAAACACCCTATTTATTTTCCTCTTAAAACGAAAGGGAACTAACGGAAAGGAAAGTAAAGTAAAGTTATCGCATCCATATTCTCTTAATTCGTTGAGAATTAAAGGTGGGGGTTGGGGTTTTTGTTTTTGTTTTTTTTTATACTATGAATAGTTGGGAATTAAGGTAATTAAAAAAAAAAACATAACCTTGATCGTTGAGAATAAACATTTTTTTAAGCATAATCTATAAATTGTATCCCATTTAGGGGTTCAATGGGTTGGGTCTAGCAAATCCCAGAACCAAACCCTATTATATGACACAGTTGCGGGTCTTGTCAGTTCTGGGTCCGAGGTTGTCACCCTTAGTTCCAGAACCAAACCCACAAAAATCTTATTCTTAACCGGTGCCCATTGGGTACCCGATACTAATTAGACTAATAGATATTAAAAATATTTATTTGAACTATATTAATATTATTTCATTATCATGATAATTATCTCGTTCAAAAACTTAGATTTATCTAAATTTAGATAAAGTATTTACAATAACACATATTGCACACCATCCATAACACAATATATATATATATAAGACAGGATATAGTTTTTAAAGTTTGATAATTTTCCTTTCCTATACAATTTTTTTGTCATCCAAACACTATAATCTATATTTTCAATCAAATTTTTTACTTTCTTTTTCAGACAACCAAACAGCACCACAAAAAATAGCTTTACTTTCCTTTCCTTTCCTTGACTTTCCAATTACTTTCCTTTCCTGCACTACTTTCCAACCAACCAAACACACCCTCAAGGACTAAGAAACGAGTGAAAATATCTTCTGTGAGCTGGCTCACATGCTAACACATGTCTTAGGGCGGGTCCCACAAAGAAGGGTGATCTGCACTATGTAAAACCCTAAGAAAAGGGACTGGGATCCTCTGTGCTCGCCCTGTGGTGTAGAGACAACCCGAGATCGAAAATACCATTTCGCCCCCAGGAGTTTGTCTCTACACCACAAGGCGAGCACACGGGATCCCAATACAGAGAGGGTGAACCCAAGGGGCCCACATCTTTAATGACTTCTATCTATTAAAGTAGAAGCCAATTAAAAATGTGGGCTCTCCCAAGACACGTGATGGCATATATATATATATATATATTAAAGTAGAAACCAATTAAAAATGTGGGCTCTCCTAATACACGTGATGGCATATATATATATATATGTTTCAGCTCAGATGTGGTGTTTAGTTATATGTATACGATGCAGTAATGGAAGATGCATAAACGATGAAATCAACACATACAGAAAGCAAGCTGTGACAGTGAGAGATGGAACTGATTTCTTACTCCTTGTCACCCTCATGTGGCTTGTTCTTACATGCAGAACAATCTCGGCGAGCTATCGTTCACGCAAGCCCGGCGGCCTAGTGAGCCAACGCCGTTCAGCTCATTACCACCCACCATTTGGGGTCACCAACTTATTGAGTCATTGCACACTCCCTACACAGTGAGTCTGATCTTACTACATGTGATATATATATGCATCTCTGCTTTCTTACAGCAAATTAAGATTTTGCTTGTGTTAATTACAGTATGATCACTATGCCATCAGATTACAAGAACTGAAGAAAGATATTAAAAGCCTATTTGATGAGTCGACCGGAGCTCTGTAGTATATGGTGAACCCAGCAAGTGAATTACACGCCGTCAGGTACTATGGCAGATAGTTCTATTACATTTATATCTACTATAAGTCTTGCTCACCATTGGTCTGGCTCCTTACATATGAAAATATGTGCAGCTCCTTGAATAGTACCAGAAATATGGTGATTCTGTTTTGGGACAAGATGGACGTAATAAACCGAATGTGCGGCAAGTAGTTAAGGTAAGAAGTTTCTTCTCTTGACCACTCATTAATCATTTTTTTTAATTATAGATTCTTGAATCTCTTTCTCTATATTAGATCTTCAATTGGACTTTATTTTGTTAAGATTTGGTTGCCCAACAACCCCTAGTGAGCTCATCTTCACCTAGAGAGTTATTAGAATAATTAGTAGTATATCATTGCTATCAACACCTTAAATGTAAATTGGTTGCCAGATTAAAGTGCTCCTATTAAAATAAGTTGGTATTTAACCTTTACTTATATGTACATGAGGCAATCCATAAGATACTTCATAGACATACCAGATTCCACCACTCATACTTGTTCAAGTGCACTACAGGATGCAAGATATTGAAATGACTTTTTATGATCAAATCCCATTAAGAAAATCTCAATCAGATGACTAGAACCTTAAAAGCCCAATATAAATTTTCCTTTAATGTTTGATTTCTTTGCTTCTTGTTCTTTTATAGTCTCATAAACACAAGATGTTTGTGTTAGCTTTTATGATCAAAACCCATTAAGAAATCTCTATCTGATGATTAGAATTATAAAAACCCAATATAAATTTTCCTTTTTTCTTTGATTTCTTTGGGCCCCTATGTTATTGCAGGCGGTGCGAATCACGGGTCGAGCTGTACAGATTAATTTGTAGGTTTAATAACAGGTTTAATAATGTAGTAAAAATAGGGTAAATTTAAAATTAAAAAAAAAAAGGGGTAACTAACGGCGGTTTTACTAAAGAATGAATTAATTGGCGGTTTTATATAAACCGCTGACTAAAAGTTACATTACTCAGCGGTTTATAAAACCGCCGACTAACAATTACATTACTAGAAACCGCCGACTTAAAATTACATTAATCGGCGGTTTCATAAAACCGCTGAGAATACCTTCCCCGACGAGGGATTTGTCAGGGTAGGTGTAACCGCCGATAAAGATATAGTCGCGGTTTGAGGGTTTTTGCCAGCGGTTGGGAACCGTCGGGTAAAACCATATATTTTGTAGTGCTTATTGATATGGTGCAAAGGCTGAGCATGTCTTACCATTTTGAGGAGGATATCAGAGGGACCATCAATGATATGCTTTGTTTCGATGTTACCGGCGAGAACGACCTTTACAGGACGGCGTTGTGGTTTCGAATTCTAAGACAACATGCTTATCCTGTTAGTTCAAGTATCATGTTAGAGATAGTAGGTAGCTCATATTCACTTGTCTCTAGATCCAAAGGAGAGGGACTTGAGGGGCACTATAGGAAGAGGTCCCACCTCGGATCACGAGTAACTCGTTTTGCTGGGTCAGTATCATTGGGTTGGGGGTGAGGGGGCAGAGCTCCCCGAGGTACTGTAGGAGCTAATAGGATTATATTGGGGATTTGGCTTATATATCGGGTAGGAGTATAAGTTGTAACCCTAATTCGTTTTTGACATGGTGGAAACTTCTTCTCTCCCGTGAACGTAGGTTTTGCCGAACCACGCATATCTGTGTGTTGTGTTTTGATCTTTGTTTTATTGTGTATATTATTATTGCTTGATTCCGATCAACATATCAACACAGTTAATTATATATGCTTTCAATCATCTTAAGATGTTAGCAATTTTTTTTATTAATTTGAGCTATTCATACTTGCAGATGTCTTTAACAAATTCAAGAGTAAAGATCATGGGCTATTCTTGGACAGCTTAACTAGGTGAAGATGCAGAGGGGCTTTGAAGCTTGTATGAAGCTTCACACCTTGGAATTCATGGCGAATATGTATTAGAAGAAGCTAACAACTTCAGTTCTAAGAGCCTAAAATCTTTGATGGGGGACTAATGGAGAGGATAATTATCTGGGTGAGCAAGTGAAGTACTCCTCCCTTGAAGTTCCTCTGTAGTACTGGAGGATTTCAAGGGCTGAAGCTAGGAATTTTATAGGCGTTTATGGAAGGGATGACTTGAAGAGCTCGGTTTTGCTTGAGCTAGCCAAGTTGGATTTCAACCTAGTTCAATCAACATACCAGCAAGATCTGAGGGAGTTATCCAGGTACCACTGTTTAAACAAGTATAGTTTTTTTTAATAGAAGAATCCGTAAAATGTTAAGAAAGAAAAGACATACAAGATGAAGAAGAAATCAAGCACACATAAGACAGAGATTTCCGTGGTTCGATAAATAGTATCTACGTCTCGGATGAGTGCGGATCAGATGCAGGTGAATGTGGGCGGCACGCTATTGACTAGAGTTGGCAATCGGGCAGTTTTGGGTCGGGTTGACATAGGGTATCAAGAGCTTGACCCTAAACCCAAACCCACCCATTTAATAAATGGGTTGAAATCACCCAACCTGCTCTAACCTTTGTAACCGTCTATTTTTTTTTTCTTTTCAAAATGCTTGTTACTTTAAATGAGCTTTTGCCAAGCCGTTGTCTAGGTTTGATTAAAGCTTGATTCAGATCTGGTTTTTAAAGCTTATATATGTACAATAACTATAATATATAAGCTTTGGTTTATAATATTAACCTGACGGATCAGACGGGCTAACCCGAAACCGACCCATTTATTCACGGGTTATAAATCTTCAACACGAGCTTGACCCGCGGGTTGAAAAGTTGAACCCAAATCCACTAAAATGCGGGCGGGTTGGTGGGTCGGGTCAAAATTTGCCAGCTCTACTGTTGATCCATGTCACCTAACTTCATGTGTACAAAGAAATTTTTGGTGCAGGTAAATGCAGGCGGCACGCTATTGACCCATGTCACCTAACTTCATGTGTACAAAGAAAAAAAAACTGTTTTAATTTTTTTTTTCTTTTTTCACATGTGCAGTTGGCCAATAGAATGCCACATGATCTATTGCCTTCACGGATACACACTAAGTTCTACTATTCTCCAAAGCTCAGAAAAAGTGTTACAAAGTGCAGTCACAAAAAATATGATAAATACCCTGAAATTAGTATTAAACATAACATCAAGAAAAAATACTATTATACCCCTAGACCCACAAAAAATTTTGGCCGAAACCGAATGCCTCATTAGCATCGGTCTCCACATAACAACATAAATAAGATTTACATGTTTGGAAATGATTTTTTTTTTTTTTTTTTTTCACTCTTAATTATCAGGTGGTGGAGAGATTTAGGTTTTGGAGAAAGACTTGGCTTTTCGAGGGATCGTCTAATGGAAAATTTCATATGGGCAGTAGGGATTGTCTTTGAACCCCAATTCTCAAAATGCAGGAAAGATCTCACCAAATTCACCAGCATATTAACAACAATTGACGACATCTATGACATTTATGGATCACTAGAGGAGCTTGAACACTTCACAGACGCCGTCGATAGGTCGGATTGAATTTATTTTTTTTCTTTTGATCATCTTCTCTTGATCTAATCAATTTCCTCATTCAAGTCCTGGTGAACTTGATCTTTGTCAGATGGGATATTAAGGCTTTGGACAATCTTCCAGACTACATGAAGATATGCTACTTAGCCATGTTTAACTTTGCTAATGAACTTGCCTATGATGTCCTAAAGGATCGTGGCCTACATATCCTTCCCTGCATTAAGAAAGAGGTATAATATATATATGTGCTTTCAAAATTATACAATCTGCAGTAGTGTTCGCTAATGGTGATTAATTATTTATTTATCACAGTGGGGAGACCTTTGTAGATCATATTTAATAGAAGCAAGATGATTTTGCAACGATTACACGCCGACACTGAATGAGTACTTGGGAAATGCATGGATTTCAGTGGGTGGTCCTGCAGCGATGGTCCATGCTTCTTTTCTGCTAGGGTGCACCATTACAAACGAATTACTGAATTGCTTCAAGCATAGATCAAAGCTATTCTATTGGGCATCGGTTATTACTCGGCTTAACGATGATTTGGGAACTTCCAAGGTACATAAGTGCTATAATTCTCTAACAATTTGTTCATTTCAAACATAAATCTACTTAATCAGACTATGTGAGAGAATTATAGTGTTCGGATCAAAGGTTCACATCTTACGGATGTTGGAGGATTCAACGAGATCTAAGGAGAGGATGGGGGAAGTTGATGAGGAAAGACAGAGACAATGAGTGGGGTGACCCCTGTTGATAGGTGGTACCTGCTTTCCGAACCTATCAAAGGATAGACCACCATTCCACAATATTGGCAGATTGGTAGTACACCCATATATCCGATCCTCTATATCGTGTCCATTGGCCCTTTCATGCTTTAATTGATTTCCATGAAGTCGGATGTCTCCATGGTATGTTTGATCAGACAAGAAAGGAGTGGGACCCTCTGTCCACGTCCACTAAACCATAAGCCTCTTTAATTTCCTGTATGACCCAACCCTTGTGCCTCTATCCATCTTGAAAACGGAGACAATGCCAGTTTGCAGATGTACCACGTATTCTTTATACCCTTATTAAGGAAAGGACACGTGTCCTTTGCAAAGTGTCAATTCTTATCATGAGATCTGATTCTTAGATCGTACCATGTATTTATTATGATTACATCCTCGTACAAAAACTCACTAATACTCTATTGTTTGACATGGTAGAACAAAAACTCACTAATACTCTATTGTTTGACATGGTAGAATGAGATGATAAGAGGGGATGTAGCAAAAGCCATTCAGTGCCACATGAAAAAAAAAAGGAACACATCGCGAGCTTAGTGGAGGATTCGTGGAAGAAACTAAACGCGGAGTGCATTAAAACTGCTCTACCAAGATCCATGGTTAACATGGCGGTAAACATGGCAAGAACTGCTCAGTTTATCTTTCAACATGGAGATGGCATTGGCACTTCAGATGGAGTAACTAAAGATATAGTTGTGTCTTTGTTCGTAGAACCCATTCTAATCTAATGATCTACTACCATGTATGTTATAGTTAGGCTGCATTTGGTCCGGCTTGTGCTATTGGATAATCACTCTTTGGATAAGTGATTCAATGGGAGCACTTATCCACAACATCAATAAATTGTTTAGTTTAAAAAAAAAAAAAAACGTGTTTGGTATTACAGATAATTTAAATATCTTAACAAGACAAGTTCATAGAAATTATCATATAATTTAGAGATTAAAATGTTATTTTTAAAAACTTTAATATGGTATTTAGTATTAGAAGTGTCATTTCCAAAGTGTCAATAGCAACTTCTCTTTATGGGTTATCTTCTTCGATTTATTGCTTATGTTTAGGAACTTGTAAGTTAAAAGAGTGTTTTAATGAGTTATAAGATCCAATAAACACTTGATTAAGCAATGACAAACACAACCTTAAAGTCATCAGTTTGCATTAGAAATAATAAACACTCCAGAAATGGAAAAAAAAAAAAAAAAATGTTTTCTTCTGCATTAGGTTACATTAGAAATAGGGAGAAAAAAAATGTGAAAAGAGAGTTAAGGGTGAGGTCCATGCCGATTTGTCTTTCCTTCTTCTCCAATGGAGGCAGTGGCAGAAACGTAATATGCAGTACAAAACAATCCATGAACGAAACACAAAATACCTCCAATGGATAGAAAATGGTGATGTGAGAGCCCACAAGACCCTTTTGATCTGTTGTTTGCTAATGCTCCTATGATCAGCATCGAGAATCCAACGGCTAATATGATCCTGATCAATGAAAGATATATTTTCATGAGATTGAATCACGACCGTCCAAACATGAAATCATTGTCATCAGGCCATGATCTCATGTATCAACATAATGAGAACTCATGAAAACTTAAGGCCTCGTTTTGCTATCATTCTGAATCGGGAATTCATTAAAGAAACCAGTTCCTTAAATTTATTCTGGGAACTAATTTTGTAGGTTTCTTTGTCGCATTCGATTAACATCTAACAAAATAAATTTCGACCTAATACAGATGTTTGGTTAACTTGTACTAAAATAATTTCTGATCAATTTTTTTTATTTTTTCTTTAACTATAATTATTTTCATATAATCCTATCGAACACGTATAATCTTTGTATATATATATATATATATCCTTTTAAATGTGATAATAACACTCCAAAATAATCCGCAATAGAAAAAATGTATTTACAAGTTTACCATTGCTCACATAATTTACAAATTTTCTATTACAAAAACTAAAAACTCATTCCAAAAATCTAAAATCAGGGTTGGAAGTAGGGCTGTCAACAAGCCAAGCTAGCTCGGCTTGGGCTCGGGATTGGGATCGGCTCGTTTGAGTCGAGCTTGAGCTCTAAAATTAGGCTCGCGAGCTGAGCTTGAGCCCGAAAAAAAGCTCATTATTTTAACAAGCTTGAGCCGAGCTTGGGTAGGCTCGGCTCGGTTAAAGCTCGACTCAGTTTGTATATGTGATTATATTCATATTCTTATATCTTATATTATGTATTAATATTAAACACACATGTTAACATATTTTATTACATCTAATAACAGTTATCAATTATAATATTAATACATTTGTATTAATCTAAGCTTTTTTATGACGTCGATTTTTTATAAGCCGAAGTTTTTGCGAGCCGAGCTTTAACGAGCCTGAGCTGAGCTAGCCAAAGCTCAGCTCAACTCGGAGCCTAAAAACTTTTAACGAGCCTGAGCTTTGCTAGAGATTTACCAGCCTGAACTGAGCTGAGCTGGGCAAAGCTCGACTCGGCTCGTTTATAGCCTAGTTGGAAGAGATTCTATGGTGAAAGTTATTTTCTGATTCTCATTCGGCCTTTGCTAACCAAATGACGATTTACATGTGAGAACTCATTCCACTGATTCGAACTCATTCTACGTCCCGGAATGCATTCCTAAATTGATAGACAAACGAGGCCTAAAGTTCCCTCTGTCAGATTAAATGATCATATCTTCTGATGGGCAAAAAATAAAAAAAAAAATGTGACCTAATCATACGGTTAGGATCATACCATGAGAAGACGAGGCAAGCTGTAGCCAATTGCCTATTAGCAGAAGATCTTTCAAACTCTTCCTTGGAACAAATGCACATGCACCCACCGATCAAGTTAGCTATAACGTGGGCAAGAGCCAGAAGTGCAGCTGCAGCCAACCCTAGCTTGAAAGCTTGAGGGCTTGGCTCTCTACACTCAAAGATCCACAGCCTTACATGCTTCACCTTGTTTTGAGATATTTCAGCTTCGATGCCAAGTATTCCGGCAACGATGTCCAGTGCCACGATTAAGATACAAATAAAAGCTCCGGCGACTTTTCCCATTTTTTTGCTTACTCTATCGGAGCACTGAATGAGAGATTTCTTAAGTGAAGAAATGTATTACAAAGTAATAGTATATGTAAAGAAAGATAAATTAGCTGTAAAAGCTTCTTTTGGTCTATGGAGTCCATTGGGTTTTCTTTATTCATTTTGTTCTTCTTTTTTCTTTTCTTTTTGATCTTTGGATTCCTTTCATGGGGGACAAGGAAATTAGCTGTAAAAGCATCAACGACTTTGATGCATCGGATTGGACAGATAAAATCACTGAGTCACAATTAATCAATTCTTTCACACTGTGATTCTTAGTTGTAGTTTAGTGTGAGAACTTTATGTTCTACCTCTATAAACCTAGGTTTAATTCTTAGTAGCAACAAAATAGTAATAATTTTGTTTTATTAATTGGATAAACATGGGCTGGTTTAGGTTTGGCAAATGATACAATCGGCGGGCTTGGGTTAAGCCCAAATCTCAGGCCAACAAAAGTGCCCTTATATTTAGAGTATGGCTCGACTCGAGTCCGACCCGTTGTTGTCAAATATTTATAAGGATAATTATGTCATTTCATATACTTTACTGCCATTAACAACTCTGTATTTTCACGGCTTTAGTTACTAAAAAATATTGCATGTGCCACCTGCTAGTGTTTATAAAGCAAAAATTAAAAAAAATCTATTAGTGTACTTTAGTGTAAAAGGAAAAATTCAAATTTATGAATATAAATTCATACCTATAAAAATAGAAATATATGAAAACCTAATATTATTTAGTTGGGCCAATTGGACCAGGCTTCAACCAGACCGGACTTAACGAGTGTGAAGTCACAGGCCGATGAATCTCGTCTAAGCCCACCCAAGATATCAAGTACACGTAGGGATGATTAGACAGTTGCAGACCCTTCGAGAAGCAGCTCAAACATTCGAGAGTTGGAGCTCCTTAAATGGAAAATATTTCTTCATTCTGACAAGTGAATGTCGGAGCATATAGAACACAAAGCGAAACCCAAAGCCACTGTGAAGTGAGCGTCTCCTCTGATCTCCACTTTCTGCAGTTTCTTCTTCAAAATTTTGAGAATGTCTGCTTACCGATGGAAGAGCTTCTTTGAGAACGAAGATCGACCGGAGAAGCCTCGGCGATACGGTGTCACTGAGATGCGAGGTCCCAATTACACCCTTTTGAGCCAAAACGTTCTGCAGGTACCGTTCATTCCGTCGATTTCGATTTTTTTATTTTTCATTTTATTTTATTTTTTGTTAAGGAGTTTTGGTTTTTCTTTGGTTCCACTAGTTTCTGTTCTTGGTCAAGGTATATCTTCTAGGGCTCTTCATGAGTGAGTGATGAGATTGGAAAATTCTACAGAGACGAAGCAGACAAATTGCATTTTTTTTGAAATTGGTGATTCTTCTTTTTGTAATCCCTGTGTAGCCTGCCTAGATTATGCAATATTGTGGATGAAGGAAATCTTTATAGTAGTATAGATTCTGCAATATTGTGAAAGACCCCAAACATTGGTTTAGTTGGGAGAATATTTCCTGTTAATTTTATCTGTGCAACTTTTCTCTTCTGAATGGATGATGACAAGGGTTGTTCTATGGTTCCTTATATAAGCTTGTTGTCTGAGCTTCGGGGAATTCGAGAAAAAAATGTAGTTAGTAGGTATTTTTGGTCCTCATGTTACTTGTTGATCATTCGTGTTCGTTGATGCCAACTGATTCGGCTTCTAAAGGGGACTTTGAGAGCTCTTGGCTGTAGTAATGTCCTATGTTTTCTGTCCATGTTGGTCAAGAACCGTCGCGGTAAGATATCTGTTTTGTTCTCTATTGGACTCTCCATCCTTGCTTGTTCATTCCTGTTAGAGATAAGTGGGTGGCTCAAGGGGGAGGGACCTGAGGGGGCCCATGGGGCGGAGCGAGCGATTTATCTTATATATCGGGTAGGAGTATAAGTTGTAACCCTACCACGTATATTTGTGTGTATTGTTTTGATTATCGTTTTATTGTGTTTATTAATATTGCTTGATCTTGATCAACAATTCCTCATTCGGTTTGCTTACGGTTTGGCGGTATGGTAAACGGTCGTCTTAACATCTTGTGAAGTACAGAAGTTGATTGTTAAGAACGATGAGAAGGTGGTGCAGGGTAACAATATTCCTGGTATTCAACTCGCCCAGGGGCAATTTTAGGTTGCGGTTGCCCCATGATCTTTTCTCCACCCTGTTGCACCAGTATTTGTCCTTCTATCTTTCTCTTACATGGGTGCCGTCTCATATGTGAATTTAGTAGAGTTTAGCAGTATGGGTGTTGTTGCATTGTCAATTCTTGGTTTACTGGGTTGTCAAGGCTTAAAGAAGTCATGTTTGCTGTAGTAATGACAGATTTTAAGGATTTGTGTAGGTCAAATTCAGCGGTAATATCTCTATTGGAGCTAATGTTGGTTTTTGATATCAACCAGTGTTAGTTTCCTAATTCAACTATTAAAGCTCATGGTCTCTTTATTTGTACAATTGTTGAAAGAGTTGTCCTCATGCAGAACTTTTGATTAGATGCTTTGAGCTATCTTTAATTGCCAATAGGGTTTAATCAACCTTAATCCTGGATATATCTTTTAATATAAAAGTTTCCCCATTCCTGGTGTTCTTGAGTTGGTTTGCATTGTAGTTGTCTACTTTAGGTGTTGAGTTTTTGCACTTTAATTCATAGGCCATAGGTAGTTTCTTTGATGTGGACGTGGGTGTTGTAGGGCTTGTGTAGGTATCATTGGCTGTTATTCATGTTCTTTGCTTCCCGAAGAGAAACTCAAATAATTTTTTGCTTCATGGCCTTCCTGTTTACAGCTGAAGCATATTATTTTTCAGCTCTCATACTCTATTCTTTAGTGGTAGCGACCAATCTTTACATGAGATACAAGGAGTCTGTTGAAATCTACTTCAAGGCACTGTAGTGCAGTGATCCAATTACCTATATTTAATTGCTGCATCAGTATGAATTGATTTGTCCTTTTTTTTTCCTCCCCTGGTCCTGAAAAGTTTCCGATCATAGTATTTCATAGAGGACTAGTGAAACTGCATCCATGCTATTGCTTTTGTAATCCTCTCTGTGGAGAAGTGAAAACTTTGTATAGATGTAGTCTTCTTTTCATGCTCTTATCCCTTCTTAGTTTTGCGAGTTAGAACCCATAGCTGTTTGTTTCTCTTTTTTTTTTTTTGTCGGTAAAGTAGCTTTTATTAATATAGCCCAGAGGCCAACAAACTATACAAGGAGATTGTGTATGTATAGCTTACATACCCACTACAATATAAAACAGATTAGCTATGAGTATCCCACTCAGACCCCATCTACCATCAAAATCCCACCCCACAAACTCTGTAAAGTTAGATATCCACAAAAATAGTAGATGTAAAGTATTCTCTATCAGTTTATGAGTGTCCTTTTCCTGATCTCTGAAGATCCTCTGATTTCTTTCACACCAAACAGTCGACAAAATTGCTGCCGGGCATAAGTTCCACAATATACAGCTTCTTCTCCCGCCCCTCTTCTTCTTCCTCCAACCCCAACTGCTAAGTTCAGCCTTAATCTGTCTTGCTGAACCCAATCCACCTTGAATCTTGTAATGAAAGAGACCCAGAGCCTCCTAGTAACCTCACAATGGAGATAGATGAGAAACATTTTCCTCCTCGTTTTCACATTAACTGCACCTCAAGGCCAAGGACCACCCTCTTTTCTTGACATTGTCACAAGTAAGGATTTTATTCAGTGAAGCATTCCAAAGAAAAAACGACACTTTTGAGGGAATACCTGCTTTCCAAATTAACTTCCAAGGCACCTCAACAGACAACGAATCGTACATAGCTTTAACCGAAAATAACTCTCCATCTTTCCCTCTCCACACTCTACTGTCTCCTCTTTCCCTAATCTTAACCTTATAGATTCTTTCCATCAATTCTGCCACCTATTCCACTTCCCAATCAAGAATATTTCTTCTTAATTTCAGATCCCAAACCACCCTTCCTCCTTGTCTAATTAAATGATCCTTAACCCAGTCGTTCAAGTTTGAGGCTATTGCGGCAACACCCGGGAATGCTTGCATAAGAGATTCATTTCCACTCCAAATATCCTTCTAAAACTTAATTTGATCTCCTTCCCCCACATTAAAGCTCACTATTTTATCGAACATATCCGAAACTGAACATATTGCTTTCCAAACCCCCACTCCAAATAGTTCTCTACCGCGTTTTGTGCACCAACCCCCTCCCTCAACCCCATACTTTGCACTGATCACTACTCGCCATAACACTCGTGTATAGTTTTAGGCCTGTGGGTCATTTTAATTGAAAGTTACATTACTGATCAAAAAAATAAATAAATAAAGCCATGTTGAATCTAGTAAGGCTTCTCAACCCCAAACCCCCCACTTCCTTCTTCAAACACACTTTAGACCACTTCACTAGATGAAATTTCTGCAACTCCCCATTATTTGTCCACAAAAAATCCCTTTGAAGTTTCTCTAGTCTTCTTGCAACTGACGCCGGAATTTTCAGCAATGACAAAGTATGACGGCAGATTTGTCAATGAACTCTTAATGAGTACTTGATGCAGAATGATATTATGGGTCATAACTGTATGGCCGTATTTTCGTTTTGGGCAATCTTTGGAAAGATATCTTCGATTCCTACGTTCGCTATTTCTAGTAGTTTATCGAAATTATAATGTTGGTCTTTAAAATAGGGTTTAAAGTTTCATTGCTGAAAATGACGAATTTAAGGGTATTTTTTGAATTAGGATTTCCTTTTTAGCAATTTCCTATTTCTTTTAGAATTGTTTTTTAGCAGTTTGCTATTTCTTTTAGGATTGCTTTTCTTAGCAGTTTTCTATTTCTTTTAGGATTGATTTTTAGTAATTTCCTATTTATTTTAGGATTGCTTTTTAGCAATCTCCTATTTCTTTTAGGATTGCTTTTTATCAGCTTCCTGTTTCTATTAGGATTGCTTTTCTTTTCTTATAAATAGATGTTTTGAGAAAGTTGTAAGGAGATTATTGAATATTTTATGAAATTGAATTGAGAAGTTTTCTCTTTTTATTCCTATTGTTCTAAGGTGTTGTCTAAAACCATAGCAACTCTAGAAGGCTGTATGTTATGTAGACGGATTCATCAACTCTCTTCTTCACCCTACATCAGTTGGTATCAGAGTTAGAGTCGATATGCCACCTCGCAGACGTGGTGGGCAAGATGCTCCTTTGGAAGAAGTTTATGAGCGTGATGATGTAATAAGACTTACGCGACAAACTGAGATCCTAACCCAGCAGATGGCCGCTTTGAACGTGTGTCAGAACAGGGAGCGGGATACGGAATCCGAAAATCCATTTGCAGAAGTTAACTCGAGGAGGAGAGACGATTTTAATTCAAGGCATTGGGAATCTAGATTGAAGGTTGATATACCTGATTTCTATGGCGGTTTGCAACCGGAAGGTTTTCTGGATTGGAATAATACTGTGGAGGAGATTTTGGATTTCAAGGAAGTTCCCGATGAT
>JAUPMG010008694.1:0-15760 GCA_031762675.1 Pachysandra terminalis | reverse complement strand
AAAGTTTTACAATGGATTAGATACCCTATTCCCAATAAACAAGATTTATTAAATAGGTTAACAAGTGCAAATATCTTTTCCAAATTCAACTTAAAATCTGGTTTTTGGAAAATACAGATCTCTGATTCGGTCCCTTTTGGGCACTATGAATGGAATGTTATGCCTTTTGGACTCAAAAATGCCCCCTCTAAATTCCAGCATATAATGAATGATGTTTTTAATAATTATCAACAATTTCGTATATATTGATGATATTTTAGTTTATTCCGAGTCAATTGAATCTCATTGGAAACATCTTCGTATATTCTTTCAGGTTATTAAATCTAATGGCTTAGTCATATCCCAATCTAAAACCAAATTATTTCAAACTAAAGTTAGATTCTTAGGCCATTATATTTATCAATCCACTATTCATCCCATTGAAAGAGCTTTAGAATTTGCTAATAAATTTCCTGATGAATTAAGAGATAAAAAAAATTACAAAGATTTTTAGGAAGTCTTAATTATATTGCTCCCTTTTATAAAAATCTAGCCATTGATTCCAAACCTCTTTATGATCGCTTAAAGAAAAGCCCTCCTCCTTGGTCAGATATACATACTAAAGTTGTTCAAACTTTAAAAGCACATGCTAAGATTCTTCCCTGTCTTAATATAGCTAATCCTAATGCTTTTAAAATTGTAGAAACTGATGCTTCTGATTTAGGATATGGTGGTATTCTTAAACAAATAAATCCTTCTACAAATCAAGCTCAATTAGTTCGATTTGTTTCTGGTGCCTGGAAACCAGCCCAAATGAAATATTCCACTATTAAAAAAGAAATTTTATCTATGGTTTTATGTATTTCTAAATTTCAAAGTGATTTACTTAACCAAGAATTTCTTTTAAAAATTGATTGTAAAGCTGCTAAGGATGTTTTAGAAAAAGATGTTAAAAATTTAGCTTCTAAACAAATATTTGCTAGATGGCAGGCTATCCTTTCTATTTTTGATTTTCAAATCGAGTTTATTAATGGTGCTACTAACTCTCTTCCTGATTTCTTAACCAGAGAATTATTACAAGGACATTATGAGACCAAGCCCACAACAACAGCAGGCTCATCTGGCCCATAGTTCCAATGTCAGGACTTCTTCTCCTTCATATTCACAAGCCCTTTCATCACCCTCTCCAAGGCCTTCTCCCCTTCTTAATTATCCAAGATACAACATCCCTCCTAATCCTTTTACTCCATCCCCTTCTAGACCTTCACCTTCCAGGCCTTCCTCTTTTAAGACCGAACCTTCTTATCTTCCACAAGATCTTATCCAAATTTTCTCTATTGATCCACGTGAACTTCGTCTCCCCCCACTACTGTTGCTTCCCATTATTTTCCTCCCAATGCTCACATGCCTTTTTATGATTCTAAGGATCATAAATTCTATGAAGACATTTTAATAGAAACCCGTTCAGCTGAAATTGTTCATAATTCAAATCCTGATGATCCTCACTCTGTTGCTTATTCTAAGCTTAAAATCATCCGTATTATTAATCGTTATACCTGGGGTGATATCAATACTGTCAAAATCCTACATCAAAATCAATATGGTTCTAATATTCATCGAATCCCTTATTCCTTTTGGGAATATGTTAATGCCTGGTTCAATATATTCTGGTTCCAAAATAAGTACTACAAACACTCTTGGTTTATTTTCTTTTCTCCAGGTTTTACTGACCCTATTCCTCCATGGTTTATTGCATGGTGGAAGACTTTTTCCCCCAAACCTTCTGTTGATTTTCTTCCTCCTCCTGTTTTTGAATCTTATGAAATATTTTTCACCAATAATCCAAACTTGTTTGATCCACCGTTCCCTTTCCTTCATTTTATGAGAGAATTTGCTATTCCATGGATCATGGCATGGAAGTATGCTTTTGATTCTGAAAATATTCTCCCTTATCTCTGTAGACAAATAGCGACAAAATGGTGGGCAAAGTGTGATATTTCTCATATTACTCCTGAGAAAATGATTGAACTTTATCCTTCTCTTCAACCCATCAATACTCCAAAGCCCAAATCTCCGGATAATCCTTTGTCTACTTTTCAAAAATTGAAACAACAAATTATCCTTAATAATCCTAATATTTCCCTCTCTGATCTCAAAGCCCGTTTAATGGCTCTTTTTGATGCAGCTGATGATGAATCTTCATCCACTAGTCCAATTGAGTCACTCCATACTCCACAGCAATATAATCCTACTTTCGGACATGATATCTCCAGTCCATAATAGCCCAATAGTCCTCTAATGGCCCAATACTATTTCAATAAGCAGCTCGGCCCGATGGCCCAATACTTCACCAATATCTGCATGGTCCATGTTCTTACTGACGCATTCGGTGATTTCATATCTCTTATGTTGCTGATGCAAGCAATGACGTACCTCTTCATTATTGCAGCCAAACGACCGCATCTTCATCCAGCGCACCTACTGCAATAATGCCTCTCTTTTACTTTTACTTTATCTTTTTGTCGGTATCTCTTTTGCTTTAGCTTTATTGACAGTTTGTCGTATTGTATGTGCTGGCTTCAATCACTACTCTCTTAAGAGAAGCTGCCCAGCTGTCACCTTTTTCTTTTATTATCTTGCTTTTTCTTTTTGAATTATTTACTTTCGGTGTGTCGTTTAGTTTGAACGAATCTCTTTTCAGTGTTGCATCTTAGCCCTCCACTTGTATGGCTTTTGATGGAATCTTTTACCATTTGTTTGGTTATATAAGTCAGTCCATAGTCTGCGGGGAAGGCAGAGTTAGTTTGAGCAAGTTCAGAACACTTGTGGATATCCTCTGAGAATCCTTCTGAGCATTTTTGCCTTTAAGCTTGCAACTTGTAATCTACTTCTGTAAGTATCTCAGTTTGATCTGGTATTATCTTTTTGATCAACTCCATCCAGGTTTTTTCCGGTCTTCCTCTCCATCCCCCTCTTAGAACCTTCAATAATTTCTCTCTTACACCTTCTCACCGTTGGAGGAATTTTGGCGACATGGTGGAAATGGGGGGATTTTGATTTTCCCCCAAAGTTTCCAAAATTTCATGTCAACATGGCAGAATTTCGAATGTGTTTGACAGAAAATTAATATTTTTTATTTTTAAAAATTAAATATATATTTATATATGTATAAAAATTAATATGCTATGAATAACTAATGTAAACCTACTTAAAATTTTAGTAATAGAAATTTAATTAATTTGACCAATTATTCTAACAACTAATTGGCCAATTGTTTTTAATTTAAAAAGTAAAAAATAATTTTTTTTAAGTTGCAAAAAACATATTGACAAATAAAGGAATATTAGAAAAATCTATAGGCCCATTACTCACCCCCACTAGGGGTGATGGAGATTACTATAAGCCAACCCTACACTTTGTGGATGTGATGTATCCATGTTCCAAGGAAAATCTATTTTGGACTAAGTGCATTCTTAGATGCTTTGAAGTGATATCAGGACTCGGAGTAAAGTTGGAAAAAAGCAGCTTGAGTGGTATTAATGTGGAGGAGAGCTTTAGTCAGGAATGTACTAGGTTCATGGGGTGTAGTATAGGAGAGTGGCCTATGAAGTATTTGGGGTTCAATGTAAATGGAAATCATAGAGGGAGTCAGCTTTGGAGTCTAGTTGTGGAAAAGATGGAAAATAGATTGACTACTTAGAAGAGAAACTACCTTTCACTTGGGGGTCACATTCCCTTGATTCAGGCATCTTGAGGGAATCTTCCTACTTATTTCATGTCTCTTTTCAAGATGACAATTTCAATTATCAAAAGGATAAAGAAACTGCAGAGAGGCTTCCTATGGGAAGGAGGAGAGAAGAAAAAAGATCACTTGGTTAAATGGGCAGTAGTGTGCAAAGAAAAGGACAAAGGGGGGCTCAATCTGGGTAACCTGCAAACGAGAAACCGTGCTCTTTTGGGCAAGTAGTTGTGGAGATTCAGTGCGGAAAGAGATCCTCTGTGGAGAACCATCATTGCTAGCAAATACGGGGATTCATAATAATGGATGGGATACGAACCATGTGGCAAAAATTAAAACAGCTAGCCCATGGAGAGCTATTTCTGATATGTTCCAAATTTTCTATAAGTATGTTCATTTTTCTATTAAGTCTAGTAGTTCAGTTCGATTTTGGACGGATTTGTGGTGGGGGGATTCCATTTTTGCTTCTCGATTCCCAAGAACTTTCTCTATTTGTACCCGAGGTTCTAAGTTGGTCCATTTCTGGACTCTCTTGGAACCTCCCCTTTCGTCGGGACCCTAGGCCGGTTGAATTAGATGAATTGGCCTCATTGTTTGAGACCCTTAAAAACGTTATCATTTCTGAAGATCTTAATGATTCTAGAGTTCGGAATCTTGAGTTGAGTGGGGTTTTGTCTTCCGGATCTTTCCATCAGTCCTTGTTGATGGAAGATAATCCTTCCCCACCTCTCTTCTCTACTTCTTTGCTTTGGGGGGCTAGGGCTCCTCCTAAAGTAAAAGCTTTCGGGTGGCCTGTTCTCCTTTATCGTATTAATAATACAGATATTCTTCAAAAAAGGAGACCTTTCAGGACTTTATCTCCTCAGGTTTTTCCTGTGTATGACATATGGGGAATCAGTGGATCACTTATTCATTGGATGTAAGTATGCTGTACAGACTTGGGAATTCTTTATTCGGCTTATGGGAGTTTGTTGGGATGGTCCATGTACGGTGACTGACATGTTTAATCAGCGTGGTCCGATTCTTTACAGAGTTGTATATTTTGCAGTGCTATGGGGGATCTGGGGGGAGAGAAACAGAAGAATATTTAAAGGGAAATGGAAGAGTGTGACTGCCACCATTGATTCTATTACAAGTATGGCTGTGCATCCTGGGTGTGTTTTCTACCTGAGTTCAAGGATGTTTCGTCGGCAGAAATCTCAAGAAGTTGGGCTACAGTGGCTTCCCTATAGTCTTTCAGTTCTCTGGAATCTAGTTGTTTAGTTCTCTGGTCTTATTTCCTTGTTTTTTTTGGGTGTGGGCCTTTGGTTCCCCATCTTCGGGAGTCTTGGGTGCCTTAGCCTTTTTGTTTCTGTTCTTGTTTCGTTGCTGTAATCTTTTTTGATGATTTTAATGAAACTGTTTGCGTTATTGATCCAAAAAAAAATGTATCCATTGTATCATTTTGTTTAATGTTGATATTTAGCCATGATAGCCTTGATATATGCAATATGCATTTATTTTATCATGTATTGAGATATTTTCAAGTCACTATCTCTTATTTAGACTTATAAAAAATTTCACACTGTAATTCAATCATTAAGGCATTATTTCTCACATTTCCTCTACATGGTGTGCATAGCCATACTTGACTACATATGTGTGAATCTCTATAGATGCATATAATTATTTTTTTTATTTTCTTTTGATATTTTGGGTTTATTAGGTGTATTTTATCCTTAGGCACCCTAGAAATTTAAAACCAAAATTCCAACTTTTCCCCCTCATATTCCCCATTTTTCCTTGAGCTGGTGAAACATTCCACCATTTTGGTGAACCAGAAATTTTGCCAGGTCCCCCTAGCAAAATCTAAAGCGAAATCGAAATTTTAATCCTTGCCTCTAAATATGTAACAATCTTGAAAGGATTACAGCCTGTAGTTTTAATTAATAAAACTATTATATATGAACTCAACCATAAGAAGTACTTAATCCAAAGTAACAACATGGTCGCCCACTAACAACCTCAAGAGATTACCCAAACTCCGATTAGCTACCTCAGTCTATCCATCCATTTAACGCAGAAGGATGAATAAACTAAAGGTTGGTAATCAACAAATTCCACAATGTTCTTCAAAAATAGCTCATAAACTTAATGCCCATTAAAAAGTAATAGTGGGCAACCCAAACAAGTGAATCACTTCTTAAAAGAAGAGGTTAATGGTAATGGTGTGAAAAGACGTGTTCTTTTTTTCCTTTTACTAGTTGGCAAGTGTGGCACTGGGAAACAATCTCAGCTACATCCCACTTTAAACAAGGTTAATAGAAACAATCCTCCTCCATGGTAATTGTATTATGACTACCAAAGTGAATCACTGCCCTTTGGAATGTTATTCCAATATTTCTTGCTTCCAAAGCGAAGTATTTGGTCAGCATAAACCTGTCGCTTTGAAAAGATAATCATCATAAAGAGAAAAATCTAGATAATCCATCTACTTCCTGCTATAAAATCAGCATATATACTTCACGAGAACAGTAGTCCAACTTGAGTTGGTTAAACCTGATAACCCCTGTAGAGCTATAGAAGCAAGACTATTGACGAGCCGACTTAGTGCATTTGCTGCCTTATTCTCACTTTCACCCTAATGTTTGATAATGAACGAGTACTTTTTAAGAAATAACCCAGTTACCGTGGCATTGTGAGGCCTATTGCCGGAAAGGAATGCTAAAATCTGATATTTAATCGATTTCAGTTGCTAAAATGATATCCAACAAAACAGCAACTTAAGTTGAGAGAAATTTGATATAACAACTGATCCGAAAAAACACGAACAAGATGCTAGGGACAGAAAACCCTAGGGCACAAAGTTAGGGCTAAAAAGAGCTGTGCAAACCTTCTTTTGTTCTATTTAAAATCTGAAAATAAATAAATGACTAGAGAATTCTCAAAAGTACTTGTAAGGGTTGCCCTAAAAAACTTAAAATTGGCCATCAAGATCCTATAATCTTGGCCATTGAAAAAAACACTAAATACCTAAATGTGCAAGCAGATGGCAAACTTACAATCGAAACAGGAAATTTCACTCGCATTGGAAAAGAATAATAGGCCGAAGTCAAATGAAGCAATTAGGCCAAAGAATGCCTTATGTGGGGGAGGGGGGGGGGGGGCAATACAAGGGCAGGCCCAAGATAAAAGATATGGATTCCAGTTAAAAATCATGTCAAGAAGCTTGTCAATTGCCGGAAGTTGGTGCTGCACCATCTTGTGCTAAGGCCCAAGCCAAATACTGGCACTGTTATTCGAGCTACTAAGCAAATTTGAGGATAAATTTCTGTCAATCCAAAACCTAATGTCTTGGGAGGACAAAAAGAAGATCAACACAGAGGAGATAGGTCATGGTGACTTGGGGTGTTTTAAAGCTCCAATGATGGTAATCATAGCCTCGATGCTCCGGCAGTGTAGCAAAGCCAGTTTGGGGGAGAAGATCGTGAGGCATGGCCTTGCCAATATGGGTGCTCTCTTATACGGAGGGGAAGAAGGGTCGGGAGCTTCGTGGTAGTTTGAGGAAGGTTCAGAAGCATCCAGAATATTGGGGAAAGGTGAGTTTGCTTTAGGGGAATCAAATTTGGCAGCTATTTTAAGCAGGGAAGATATGGTGCTAAGGACAGATGGTGCAAAGTGCATCTAGTGCAACATGAGAGATGCCGATAAGGTAGACAAAGGCGAACACCTCTAAACTGTGAGCATCAGACGTTGTACAGGCGAACACCTCTCAACTGTGAGCACCAAAAGTGGTACAAGGAAGAGCTTAGCAGTATCATCATCCAAAAAAGCAGTGAACTTTCTTTGGCCTTCAATCTTATTCCGTATTTGTACAAGACTCAAACAAGTAACTTTATGATTCCCTTAGCTGGGCTTTTGTATTAGCTTCCATGCCATGATAACTATACACCTTGTGAGACATCCATCCGTCTTTCTGTTTGTATTGACAAATACATGGACCAATAAGCAAAAGATGCAGTCTGTACAATACCCCTATTAAAGCTGAAAAGGCAGAAGAGTCGGGGGAGTCCGAGGATTGTAAAGGTATAGAAAGGGAGGATCGGTGTGCATGGGCACGGTTGGAGAGTACTGTATTTTTGTTCCAATTGGAAGCCATGGATAGCTACAGGAAACCTATTGATATTTCGAAAGTGGTAGGGATTAGGAGATGTAGAGGTGGAACACGAAATACAGGCAATTCGGGGCTTAGACAATTAGAGTGGTCAATTTCACCTATGAAGATTATAAGCTCAATTTCACCCATAGTGTTTAAACTCGGTATCGGATCGGGGATCGTCCAGGTCCGATACCGAGTTGGATCGGCGATCCAACTTTGGATCGGCCGATCCCTAGATTGACTCGTTATTTAAACCAAAAAATCAGAAAAAAAATATAGAAATAGCCCTATGGTTTCCATTTCCGAAGAAGAATATCTTAAACATAGGGTTTCCATTTCAGAATCAAGAATCATAATAGAAATATCTTAATCTTAGGGTTTTCATTTCAGAATCAAAAGAATCATAATAGAAGAAGAAGAACCAGAATAGAAGAAGAAAAAGAAGAAGAAGAAGAACAAGAAGAATCAGAAGAAAGAAGAAGAAGATGAAAGAAGAAGAAGAAAAAGAAGATGAAGAGGAAGAAAAGTACCTTAATGTCGTCTGACTCGTCTCAGATCCCCGGCCGCTTGCTCTGATGAGTGATGCCGAAGAAGTTACGGGCTGTCTCAATCTCTCTCTCCCCCTCTCTCCCAGATCACTCTAGTTTTTTCTGGAGAGTTCTTCACTTTTTTATTTTTTTTAAAAACATGCACCGAGAAGGACCGAATCGATCCTTTAATAGACTTAAAAATTTTGTTTTAAAATCTGGACCGGATGATCAACTCGTCCGATCCGAGACGGACCGGACGATCCGACTCGTCGATTCCGAGTTGGATCGCCCGATCCGTATCGGAATCGGACCGAGTCAGTCTAATTAGTGGCATTAAAGGATCGGTTTTGACTCGGATATCGTCCCGGTCCGATCCCGAGTTGGATCGGACGATCCTTTACACTATGAATATGAAGGTCATCCGAGCATAGTGTTTAAACTCGGTATCGGATCGGGGATCATCCCGGTCCGATACCGAGTTGGATCGGCTGATCCCAACATAAGCTCAAAAATTCAAAAAAAAAAAAAAAATCAAAAAATCAGAAAAAATAGAAAATCATATTATTGTACGAGATCTATAGGTTGAATCAATAACCAATAAAAGATAAACATTAAAAAAAAACGCAAGAAAAGGAGGAGAAGAAGAAAAAGAAGTATTGAACTTGTAAACCTCCGATGATCCAATTCCAATCCATAAGCACTTTCTTCCCTCCGCTTCCGTCAGAGTTCTTAGCCGCCGTCGCCGCAAAAAATCTTCCGGTAACCGGAGCAAACGCAAAAACTCTTCCAGTAGAAGGAGATGAAGAAAAACCCTTGATCTCGACAATCGCAGTCTTTGCGGCGACGGCGGAGACTTCTGCAAGGGTTTGGATAGGCCGATCCAAGGGTTTCGACTTGGATCTCTCTCTCTCTCTCTCTCTCTCTCTCGGTCTAGATTCCAGAGACTTCTGCAAGGGTTTTTTTTTGAAAAGGAAGTGGACCGATAGTGGAGGTTTTTATTTAGATTTGGACCGGACGATCCAAACTAGATCGTCCGGTCTGACTCACCGATTCCGTGACAGATCGGTCGGATTGGCCGATCCGTCACAGGATCGGTCCAAGTCATTGATTTTAGTAGTTTCTTAGGATCGGTTAGGGATCGTGACTTGTCCCTGACCGATCCCGAGTTGGACCGGCCGATCCAGACCGGGATCGGCCGATCCTTTACACTATGCATCTGAGCCCACGTCCATCTTTCATGCCACCTTAACCTGCAACATGAAACGTTGCGTGAGTATGGAATGCCTAGTAAACCCAATTTTGTCATCCATCCTCGTACCATACTGTTAGTCCAACAAGCAACAATATCATCTTCAGTAGGTCATGTTATTCAATTCAACCATACACTCGTACAATTAAAGGACATATTAAGTAGTAAATAAAACAAATATTAGTGTCATGCAAGATGCAATGCTCAAGGATGCTCGAGACAATATGATGCAACACAAAGTATGCATGCAAATCTAATGCGTATTCCTAGTCATGAGTACAAGTCTAATGCGAGTTCCTAGCCGGTGCCAAGTATCACGTACTTGGTGCTGCTAGCATATGCCATCACATCATAACCACAATCTCAATCTCAACTCCCACGTGTACAGCGTGGTTTTGTAGGACTTTCAACCTACCCGGGCTCAATTCCCGTAGCTGTTTATAACCTGTTTAGGGAATTTACACCCAAGGGCGGCTACCCATAACCTTTTCTGGGAATCTCATGCCCAAGGACGGTCATCCATAACCTTTTCTGGGAATCTAATGCCCAAGGACAATCATCCATAACTATTTAGGGAATTACCACCCAATGACAGTTAACCATAACTATTTAGGGAATTATCACCCAAGGACAGCTAACCATAACTATTTAGGGAATTATCACCCAAGGACAGTTTATCCATACCACAACGAATCCATAATCAATCCACAGTTGCCCGGTTTCCCCGAACGAGCCATCAAATAACCAGTGGAATACCGGTGATAATATCCTTTGGAAACTACCCGTGTGCCCATACACACGAATAATCCTTGGGATACCATCACAAGCATCCTTTCAATGTAACAGTAGAATTTTCGGTGATAACACCCTTCGAAAGTTGTCCGTGGGCCCATACACTCGAACAATCCGCCAGGTATCATCACAGGTATCCTTTCCACAGGTGACAACAATATAACTACCATAATCAGTATATGTCTATCAACTTTGGATCCCTATGATAGTTTCCATCAGAAACTATCTACGCGTCCATGCATGCGGATAATCTGTTGGAGACCATCATAAGTATCCCATCAGTTATCACACCACAAACAATCATAAAATCAGTAACCCGAATCATTTCTATATTACATCCATATCAGACCTAAGGTGGGATGATGGTCACACAACACATCGGAAAGCTTAGTTTGACTCCCCGTAGGTAGGCTAGTTGCCTTCAGGTCAAGATTAACTTCCGGAACTCAATTTCGAATCCATGGCCGAATCCCTTCATCATCCACCCGAGGATTCCACAAAACATCTCAGCATTGTGCAAGTTTTCCATTCATGATCACATGGTTAACATGAGAATTAGTGCCTAAAAGACCTATGGAAATCCAAGATTTATTGTGTATAATTTACAGAATAATACATGCTTTATTTCTACTTTATTGGATCTAATTTAAGTATTAAATACTAAAAAGTACATGGTTGTGTTTCAGATTTATTCTATAAATCAACCATGAAAAATACAAATTTATACATATCGATTAATACATAAAAAGCAACCATAAATAACAGAAAAATATACCGGATTTAATATCGGATTTGTTGAATATATGAATCAGATTTGAATGTCAGAAAGTACAGGTTTATATGTTCAAATTTATTACATATAACTCCCACTTGAAACATTGAGAACTCCCAACTTACTGTACATCAATACTAATAGAATAACAGAATTCACGGCATGGATTAAGTTTCATAAAAATTTATGAAACAACTAAAATCAATACATAAGGAAAATAAAACCCAAGTTTCTAATCCCTATGGTAATCATTCAACCACCAACCACTTGCTTAATTTACATTAAAAATATCACATCTAGATGATATGTGAACATGGATTGAATGTGCAAACGAGTTTAAATCAAAGAACTTGGAACCGACGGCATTGTAACCCAATCGATCAACTTCATGGAACAAGGTAAACCCAAAACCAGAATTCTCATATCATTGGAAACTACATTCATCACACATTCAAGAGACGATCATGATATGGTACACGAACTATACAGAAAAATAGTATTTACCTTATATTAGATCCGAGATTCGGTTTGCTACAGATTCCTTCTTCTTCTTCTTCCTCTTCAAACTGATCTGGGCGGCTAGGGTTTCTGCCCAACCTTTTCCCCTTTTGTCGCTATTTACTTCCTTGCCAAGTCTCCCAATTCCTCTACACGTACAAGGAAAGAAGGAGAGAGAATAGTAACTCTCTCCACAATCTCTCCCTAACCAACCCATGACCTCCAAGACAAATCTCACGCACCACTCCACGTTTCTAATTTGAATTAATTTTTGTAATTAAAAACACTCCCACATAATTCATCTAATTACACTATAACCCCAACACCAACATTTAAATCAGTAATTAATCCAAAGCACTAATTGACCTAAGTTTCACCCCATAACTACAGGAATTTACCAATTAACCCCTATTGGTCATTTCATTAATTACTTCGTTTAATTGATTTCGAATTGATTTAATATATATTATTTTTATTAATTAATTCATTTAAATAATTTTCAATTTAATTATGACATTAAATTTCTAGGTTCGGGTCTCTACAAATACTTGGTGATTGGTCATTGTTTTTTGAATACTAAATGTCTAATGAAAAGTTATGCCAACAGAGATGGTTTTTTTATTTGTGCATTCTTCACCTATAATGAGACACTGTATTGTTAATTTTGGGGTGTCAATTGGGTAGGTCTAAACCGAAATAACCAAATTAAAAAAATCCTTTTTGTTTGATTTTTTTTTTTGGTTTAGTTATCATTTGAAAAATGAAAAATTGAATAATTTAATTCGATTTTCGATTAAGCCTTCGATTAAATCAAACCAAACAATTGAACTTAAATAATATATATATATATATATATATATATATATATAAACCAAATCTTGGTGACGTTCCATACTTTTCATTCAAAGTGAATCTTGGAATGGGTAAAAAAGAGAACCATTCTTGTCCTATTTGTAGGTATGTAATGCCCAACCCATGATCTGAGATTTGTGTTTATGCTTTAGAAAACTAACATAGGGAATGATATCACTTGTTCTTTAATTTTGCTTGATTTATTCTTTCATGAGTTTGGAAGTGGGGACTTTTTTTTTCCCTTATATGCTTATTTAGTATCAGTTTTTATAAGCTTATTTAGTATCAGTTTTTTTTCTCCTCTCTTTCTATGAAAATCATCAATATTGCATAATCAAGGAATTAAAGTTGCTCTTCAATTAAAACTTCATTTTACAGATAATAATCATAATAATGGAATAAGTTACACAGTTGTTTAAGAGATTATTGTTGTTATGTGGAGACTGATACTACTGAGGCATTCCGGAAGTACTGATGATCCAGTCATCGACTCCACCAGTTGAGCTGGATCATCATTACTTGACCCTGAATTTTCTAGGTGTCGAAGAGTATAATAGTAATTTCACTTACTGTTATGTTTATCCCTAATTTCAGGGTATTTATCATACTTTTCGTAGCAGATCTTTATAACATTTGTTCCTAGCTTTGGAGAATAGTAGAACCTGGTGTGTATTTGTGGACGTAAATACTATTTGCCGAACCACGTAAATATGTGTCTTGTGTGTGCTTGATTTTCATCTTTTTATCTTTCTTTCTTAACAATTATATGTAAATCTTTTTAGAATTTGTTTCTCTATGTAATGCATTTTCATCTCTTTCATAAATATATTGCATAGAAAAGAAACTTTTACAGTTGAATTTGTTTTTCTAATATTAACTTGTTAGTTATTTTGTTAGCATTCATGGTATCGATATTCAAGAGATATTCAAATTCAAAATTCAAGATATTCTCAAAGATTCTGGAGATTACTTACCGTTGGTTAATCGTTTTAAGTTGAGACTTCTAATTATAGTTGGACTCAAACTCAACTTAATTAAATTCGGTTTAGAGTTTCTAAATTCTAGATCTCGATTGGCTGAGGAGATTAAGATTTGTTAAGAAGATTTGATTCTAATTAAAGTTGGACTCAATCTCAACTTAATTAGATTTGGTTTGAGACTTCTAAATTCCATGAGATTTTGATTGACTGAGGAGATTAAGATGTGATGAGAAGATGTGATTGTGTTCTAAAAGATTGTTATGGAAACATCTCAGAAGATTAGACCAGTTCAAAAACGAATAAGGAGATTCTGTTTTTGAAATCAGATCTCACAAATCAGAATAAGATCTCACGTTCAATGGTTGTTGCAACAAATGTTACAACATTCCAAATCTTATCCTCATCCGAGATTTAAACCAGATCTTCTTGGTGCTCTATATAAACTTTTGAATAGATGCGAGTTAAGAAACTTCTCAGAGTTCTAGTTTATTACTTTTGAGTTGTTCAATTCTTTGGGAGAACTGAACAACTCAAAAGACAAGTGGTGCTCATTGAACATATTCAAGAAGTGGATTCAACACAGCAGTGACAGAAATAAAGAGGGAGTATTCATTTTGTGTAAGTCTGATTAGTGATTGTAATCTTGATAACTTAATGGATTGTTCAATTTCTGGGTGTGGCCCAGAGGAGTAGGTTTTTACCGAACCTCGTAAAAACTGCATGTGTCATTATCTTATTATGCTTTAGATAATTCAATTAATCTAATAATTAATTAAAATTGGATTAATTGTTAAACCGGATCTAACAATTGGTATCAAAGCGGGTCACTAACAATTTTGGTGAGATTTTGGAACAAGATCTGTGCTTGTAGGCAATAGATCTTCTAAGGGAAGGAGGATCTGTTTCACGCCCTCCTCTGTTGGATGGGACGAACTACTCATATTGGAAAGCTAGAATGAAAGCTTTCATCAAGGCTATTTGATGAAAAAGCATGGCGTGCAGTACTGACTGGCTGAACTCATCTTACCACAACTAACACCGAGAGAAACGTCTTTCCCAAATCTGAGGAGACTTGGTCTGCTGATGAAGACCGATCGGCTAACAACTCAAAAACCTTGAATGTCATCTTCAATAGTGTTGTTGCAAATCAATTCAAGCTTATCTCTACGTGTGAATCTGCTAAAGAGGCATGGAATACCTTGCAGACTGCTCATGAAGGAACTACAACTGTAAAACTCTCAAATCTCCAGATGTTGGTTTCCAAGTTCGAAGATTTGAGGATGCATGAGAATGAAAAAATTGCTGACTTTAATTCTAAGCTATGTGACATAGCTAATGAAGCCTTTGTCCTTGGAGAAAAATATTCTAAATCAAAACTTGTAAGAAAAACTCTAAGGTCACTGCCAAAAACGTTTTCATACAAAGTCACGACTATTGAAGAAGCCCAAGATATGAGTATTATGAGATTGGATGAATTGATTGGCTCGTTGTAGACCTTCGAGATGAATTTGAAGCAAAATAAAAGAGAGATGTGGCTGAAGTTTAGAATCCCAAAGAAGAAGAAGGGTCTGACGACAAAGAAGATGTGGCTGAATCCCTTGCCTTACTGACCAAGAATTTCAACAAAATTTTGAAGAAGATGAACAAGAGAAATAAAACTTCAAATTCTGAAAGATTCAACAACTTTCAGAAAAATAAAGTTGCTGTCAATCCTTTTGATGCTAAGAACAAAGGCAAGGGAATACAATGTCGGAAGTGTGAAGGTTTTGAGCACATTCAATCTGAGTGCGCCAAAACACTCAAGAAAAGGGACAAATCTCTAAACATCACCTGGAGTGATGAGGAGTCAGATGGCAGTCAGGAAGATGATGAAGAGCATGTGAGCAACCATGTTGCATTCATCACAAGTCAGGAGGTAAGACAAGGTTCTGCCAATATTGTTGAACAATATATTGCAACAAATACAGCAACAACTCTAGCAAACGATCACTACAAATTATAAGACTATTACCGGCGGTCAATAACCGTCACTAATAGTTAATAACCGCCACTAGCACTTCTACTAGCATTGAAGAACCCGCCGATATAAGTGGCGTTGCAAATTACTATAGCAGCATTTGTAACGGCAGCCATTGACTGCCAGTGATAATAGTTATTGTTAGATCTGAGGGTGTTAATTAATTAAACTTAATTGAAACAAACATATAAAATTAGAAAATTGACACATGCAA